>OY101440.1:105921806-106151806 GCA_956483585.1 Gymnocheta viridis | reverse complement strand
ACATGAGTAGATTAAAAATTAATGTCCTTTTCATTTTATTTAATTAACAAATTAAAACAAACATTACTTAAAAAGTTAATGTACACAGTCTGTGATATTTATTAAATAATTTCTAATTAAGTTTGGTTTGAAACCCATAAAATATAGAAAATAAATCTGGATTTTTACTAACAAGAAAAGTACCATTTACACGGCACAAGAAACATGTTTTCAATATTAAGAGTTGAACTTTAGATAGTGCTAATTTGAAAAAAAAACATTAGCTCAATCCACAATTTTGTGCAAATAGTCTTGCATCGTAGCATTTGTAAAGTTGTGTAGCATATTTTTACTCTACACTAACAAAATACAAAGATATGCACTTGTTACTCTTGTATAAATAAGTAACACCTAATGGTAGTAGTATATATTTGCACTCTACGTATGCAACACTTAATTGCAAACCAAAATACCGAAATGTTCTCTCGCCGCTCATTCATGCATGTGCATGTGTAAAGGTAAATAAATAAAAAAATCTTTTTCCACTGAGTTTGAATTTCGTGTTTTGAAAGAAATTATTGCAAACTGAACCAACAAAACTGTTCACGATTAATGCAAAATGTTTACAATTGCAAAAATATGCAATTTCAAATGCACAAAATGGTGAAAAGGACTAATGTATCCACTTACGTACGTTACAAATAATATTGTTGAATTTAAATTTTTAACACTTTTTTAAAAGCCTCCTTACACTTCAAAATCGCTAAAGAAGTCTTAATATATTTTGATCTAAATTCTAGAGTATTCGGTGCTGAGTATGCACCCATTCGGTTGAAACTCAGGGGAGAGATCATGTAAATATGTTGGATCAATATCGTGAGCGCAAGATTTTTTGCAAAAACTCGAAAACAAAGATAACAAAAAAGTTGAAAAAGCTCAAGAGATCTAACTTCTTGTAGGGGAAGCTATTAAGCTACTAAACTTAAGGTTTAAATGAAAATAAATAATAAAAAAATGCTTCACAATACGCTTGACTCGAAGGTTTTGATGTTACTTCTAAAAATTGATTGACATATGGTTCTACTTTTGTTTGGTGCCTTGCTGGCATTTAATCTACAGAAAACTCCCAACTGAATAGCATAATATTTAAGATATAAAATATATTTAAGGCTTAAAAATACTTCAGCAGTTATTTTTTATTGCCACACAATAAAAAAGTATATTAGGGTGAGCAGATTTGTAAGGACAAAAATTTTTCGAAATTTTCTTTTGCATGAGAAAAAAAGTTCCACTACGACTTATCAAGAAAATCATTTTCGAGGCGCCCAAATCGAAATTTTTAATTTTTCTCAACATTTGTTTTTAAGGTTTTTTTCACACATTTTTTTCTTTCTCAAATAATTGCAAAGTGTCATTTTCATTAATAAATAATTACTTATAAACATTAATTAAAAATAAAAGTTAAGAAAAATTAACTTGAAAATGATATTTTTTTTGA
Organism: Gymnocheta viridis; assembly: GCA_956483585.1. Lineage (NCBI taxonomy): Eukaryota > Metazoa > Arthropoda > Insecta > Diptera > Tachinidae > Gymnocheta > Gymnocheta viridis. Next base: position 106,150,329 of record OY101440.1, on the reverse strand, counting down.
TATGCCGTAGTGGAACTTTTTTTACTCATGCCAAGAGCTATCGAAAATTCGATGGTACATATTCGATTGCTAAATCGACCCACCCTAATATACATATATATTATCAAGACTTCAACATATACCTATCTGCCTAGTTTTATAAAATGAAAACAAAATTTCGTGTGAGAATATTTATAAGGAGCACTAAAAAACTTATATTTTATTGATGATTTCAAAATTAATTCCAAATTTTGATTTCATTTTATAAAAACGGAAATCCAAATAAATTATCGGTGATTAGAAAAATGTAACTCAAATTGCACAATTATTAAGCTACGCGCATGATTTTCACAATTTCCAAAGGCTCCGCCTGTGGGTCATACAAACCCCATCCAAAAATTTCGAAGCATAAACAAAATAGTGACACAGCAGACAATTTTACACACGTTAAAAAATCAACCATTTAGACAGTCAGTCACGAACGCACATTAAAATTTGAATGTGCTGCAATAAAAATATGATTTCATAAGCGTTTTTCATACACATCAAGGGATTTTTTTTATGTACTTTTTTTGTGATTTGAGTAATATCGAAATATTTATTGATGCCAGTAAATCATTAGAGTAATAACAACATTTATTCAATTAAATTTAAAAATAAAATTGCTACGTTTTTCCAATTTAACTTCGAACGCACCAAATCGTTTGATTATTATAAAGTCGATCATTTCACAATACAGGGGCTGTTGACCCTAATGTTGTCTTCCTAATGTTTCTTTTTTTTAATATTGCATTAAATATTAAATTCAATTCAATTAATTCGTGTCAAAGCGTTTCTGAAATGAAAAATAGCTAAACTAGCATATTTATTACTAGTTTTGATGTCAAATATGAAATAAATATTTACTTTGCTTTGTTGCGTTCAGCACTTAATCCATACATGTTTATTTAAAAGCTGATGTAAACATATTTTATGATGGCTTATTAAATTGTTCAGAAATATATCTATTACTTTTTTGTTAATATTAATAATTGCTTACAATTTAGCAAACTGTTTATTTTATTAAATAACAAAAGTTGGAAAAAATTATAGAAATAAAAGTGGTTTAATTTTTAATTTTTCATTCACAATAAAAAAAGTTTTAATTTTAATGATTAAAGCTAAACTATTCGTAGAAAAATTGGTAGAATGCGTTCATTTTCTTTGACACCATGTATGTTCGTAATCAAAAGCCAGCAATCTTTAGTTATCCAATTAAATGGAACAAGTGATGGTTAAGATTTTGAGAAGCTTGTTATGTTTTATAGTTTAGCACTCATCTCTATTCGATAGAAAAGAATTTTATTAAGCACAAAGAGTAAGTAATATTTAAAATAACGCTCAAGAGTCATTTTAATTTATTTTTTTTAGAAAGACTGTAATTGTTTTTACCTAATCCTATAAAATTTACATCAATTATGGCGAATGCTAAACGAAAAAATGCCTGAACTGCTTATTAAGTTAGAAATAAAAAACTTTTTGTAAAATTCTTTTCCATTCTGTTCAATCATGACGCACTTGAGCTGCAAAGCTTTATTGCTCAACTTGATACTTGAATGTTTAAAAAATGTTCAACAAAAACTGATACATTTTAACAACTTTGACGCAAAACAACAACAAAAAATATATAAAAAAGAGAAAAACAAATAATAACTTTTGTTTTCCCAAAGATTTAAGTATTAGCCTGGTTTGCTATTTTGCTTTTTCCCAACTGCATTTAAGCAATTACGTTTTGCTTAAAGTATCAAATAATAAAAACAAAAAAGTTTTATGTTTTTTGATATCTGATGACTTTGAAATCTTTTAAGTAGGCTTAATCTATTAAGTGATTGAATTAAAAAAATAATCATAAAAACTCAAATTGGAAAAATAAAAAAGAACATTTTATACTGCAATTTTTGGTTTATCATCACGAACTTTGAAGCCCATATTTGTAGAAAATGTGAGTTGTACAACTTTTATAAGAAGAGTAAACAAAGCAAAATTGAAGTTTCTTTTTTTTAACTATGCATCACTTAATAACTGAAGATAATTTTATAAATTTAAAAAGTTTATCTCATATTTTCAATAAATATGTATGTATATGTTAGAAAAATTCTTACAAAAAAGTTCAGTTTAACATTATAGGAAATTTTTTATTTGGTTATAGTTTCATAAATTTTTACTGTATAAGATTATACCCGAACCCTCATTTCTTTATTTTGCTTTGTTAAAGAAATTAAAACAAAATGCTCTTGCATCGCACAGTGAAACTTTTCATATACAATATCCAAAATATCAGTTGGATTTGTGGGAAATTAATAACATCAATAATGTCGTTAAACCAACATATGTATGTAAAACTAAGTAAAATATAAAAATAAATTAAAAGAAAACTATTTCCAAACCAATATAATCATATACAGCTTTATGCAAAAAAAATTAAAACAGCTTAGTAAACCAATGTTAAGGAAAATTCCTTAAAGTTTCATGCAAAAATTATTGTTAGCTTAACACACATCATGTAAACCGATGTTAACACTAAATAATTTAAAACAGCTACCCACTTACTTTATAGCGATATTAAAATTGAATAAATTGAGTTGGTAAAATAATTTTTTATTTTATGTGGAAATTATTTTCGGTCACGAACTTGTAGAACAAGGATTGATGGCTTCTCTCTTCCAGATGACCACTTCAAAAGGAAATATCGTTTCAGCAAGGAAGCAGCAAGGACTATTAAAAAATTGATAAAACTGGACATTGAAGTTGACCGCAGGGGTTGTGGAACATCACCAGAGCTGCAAATTTTGGTGGTTTTACGTTGCTGGGAACGAAGGAAAATAAGAAGAAGATTCCGTAACAGTAAGCTAAACACAAATTTGTTTAAAGTGTCAAGACGATGTTGGTGACCTTCATGGCCTGACACAAAGCACAGTCAGTAGAACTTGTAACATAATGTCTTGCGCTTTAGCCGTAACACACTACAGAATTTATAAAAACACCATATTCTAATGATGAACTGGAATTGCCAAAAGGCTTTAAAGCAATTCGCAATTTTCCAGGAGTCATTGGCGCAATTGACGGCTGCCACATAAAAATGAAGAAAACTGGTGGTGATGCTGCGCAATATTACATTAGCGCTAAATGTAATTGAAGTTTAAACTTTTCTACCAAGATTTGATAAGCATTTTCTGAACGTGCTTTGCTATTCCTATAGGAGTTATAACTGACCTTTTGCCAAAATGGAGTGGTAGCACATATGGCCGCCGGATATTCAATGAATCTGTAATAAAAGAAGAGTTTGAAATGCGAGAATTTCGCGGACATTTGCTTGACGATACCGACTATAAATCATAACCATACTTACATATTTACACCTTGACTTCGCCAACAAAATGAGAAGGAGTTGCAAAACAATAATACGCAAAATACCGTTGAGCGCTGCTTTGGAGTTTGTAAGCGAAGTTTTCGGTGCTTGCATAAGCATTCCTAACGGTGAAATATATTGCAATAGAAGAAACCAATATTTATTTAAAAATATATGTACGTATATACATCCTTTTAAAATCTTGTAATATAATAAATAACATTTAAAATTAATAAGGGCCATTATTAGAACTTGTCTTTAGTTAAAGGTAGGATTTTTTCTACCCGATAAATAGCTTTGCATTATTGCAATTTCCATTTTTTATTGCTATTATTATTAATAATAATAACATTTAATAGATAAAAAATAATATATAAAGGTTTTATAATGCAAGGTCAATTATCGGTTCGACTTTGTATAGTAATTAATTCATTAAATTATTAAATATTTAATGCATAACATCATTGCAAGTCATTACAGTTTGATTACAAACCATATATTATCAAGATGGCCGAACTTGTGGACGAACTTTTGTAAATTATAGAGCAGTGAAATGTGGTTTATATTTCTGCAATGAAAAATATTGTTAAAATTTTTTTTCTGTTGATTATCATTATTTTTTTTTTCAATGTAAAATTTCTAGGTGTTTTTTCATTATGGCGAAATAATCTTATGAGGTGTTAGCAGGGGCGAATTAAATTGGCCTTGTTGCGTGCAATGGATATAAAACTGCATATTCGAAAATCGTTATTTAGTTTTACTGGCATTTTGCTTCATATTTTATATAGAGTTAGACATCCATTGCAGACCGAAAACGAAAAGATGAACATCGCCTAAAAGGTTTGAATACTTTAACACTATATCTCAGAACTGGAAAATTTACCAAAAGCGATAATGTTATTAACTTCTCTTTCATAAATGAAACAAGGGGATTCGCCGAGTTACGATGTAAATACACTTTTATTTAATTTAAAGGAGAAGCTAAACACGTTATAAAGTCATTAATAATACAGTATTCTTTCCAATTGTTTATTTATTTTTTTTTTATAATATAGAGAGATATTTTCTTTTAAACAAGACAACTCAACACTTTTTTTAAAAGAGTGTCAAAAATAAATGCACTTGTATTTACTCCTATTTGAATTTCTGTAATAAAGGGTCTTTTTTTATTGTAGGAGTCTAAAATTTTCCGTAAAAATATAGTTTGACGAACCATAATCAATTAAAAAACTCTATAATATGAAGCTAATTTTTATGCTTATCCTTTAATTTTTTTTATTATATTATAGTATTTAGATGAACTGTTAGCTCTTTTTTTAAGAAACCAAATAAAAATCAAAACTTTTCTTAAGAAAAAAACAAGAAAAAAAGAGTTTTAAAAACCGTAACTGGGTTTTTCAAAATTTCAAATATTCGAATTATTCGAAAAGCGGTTTCTGGAAAATGTCGAATAATTAATCACCTTAGTTGTTATCTCTGCCAAAAAAAAACCGCATCAGCTTAGATTTTGTAATTTATGTATAAAAAACTGTTAATCACGGCAGAAAAGAGGAGGAGATTTTCTTTCTGATTGCTTTTCATGGAGAAGTGCAGTATACTGAAGGACGGCAGAAAATTAATTTAATTGAACTACCCGTCTTGTAACTTTCGTAAATCTTAACCAATAGTAGATTGAGATTTTTCTCAAAATTTTTAATATCATAGAAAATATGCTTGCGCAATCCCATGTATTTTACAAAAATACCCACTGTGCACTCTATTTATGCATAATTATTTTATTATTTCCATTCTTAAAGTGTAGCAAAACTTATTAATGCATTTGCCTTAAATGGTATAAATATATAAGATGAAAACGTTCCTTTAGCCTTTTGAAACAATTTATTTTTTTTTTATTGCTTGCATTTGTTATCAAAGCTTTTATATTAATTATAATGTTCAAACGTGTATATTTTCAACAAAAACATTAGTTTACATGTACGATCTACTAGAGAGATTCCCTTAAATTTAAAGCAAAAAATAAATTAAAATTATGATACAAATGCTGGGATCTAAGGATGCAAACTTGTTACACTTCATCATCATAAGGCCTTTTTACTCGTAAAGAAAAATGTAAACTATTTTCTCTTAACACTGACACTCTTTCATGCCATAAAAAATGTATATATTCGCCTACAACTCGCGTAAATAGACAAACTAAATTGCTAGTCACACCCTTCAGTTATTAAAGTGGCAGTTACAGACATTTAGTTTCAATCTTAATATAATATTCAAATAAATGGAAAGTAAGATTTTGAGCTTAAATTCAGCAGCTTTTGAAACCACACACTCAACAATGTTGAAATTAAAAAATAAAAATTTTAAAAATTGCACTTTTTGTGAAGAATTTCATAAGCTTATGGAAAATACTAGTGCTTTAGGCTTCTGCAAACTTAAAAGGTATCGGAACACTGATTTCATTGGATCACATTGCATTATAATAAAGTTATACCAAAGTAGCTCTAAAACACAAAAATACAGCACTCCAACTGCCACGAAATTTTTAAGCCTTTTTTGAATAGCTCTTTTTTCTGTCAAAAATATCTGACAATAGAAAACTACAAAATTTTTTTGTCGGACACTGACACCTGACAAAGACCTATTTAAAAATTACCTTGTCAGACACCCTTAGAACATATTTTAATACCGTGAAGAGTCCTACGGTCATTGTAGACAAATCAAGAAAAATTTTGAAACTGGAACATTTCTGATTTTCAAAGGTATCTCAAAATGCAATAAGAGAACAAACAAAATTATGTTTCATTGTCGATGCTGTGTCCCGTTATGTGTCGGCCATTTTTGACGCACGTGGCAATTAGAGTGATAGACTTGAATAGCTGACTCATACATTTTAGTTTCATTCTATTTTCGCAATGATAAATGTGATATAAACAGTGATAGTAATGATAATAGTATCTCCCTATTCTTTACCAAAACAATTTCTCAACGCAAGATCCACAAAAAAATCTTATAATTGCTTGTTCATGAAAACTACAGAGAATGCAGCTGAAAATCTATTTTCGCGGTTGCTAGAATTTGAACTAACAATCTTATGAAATTATGAAAACTCACTAGCATGATACAAATTGCTGGAAAGTTTTGCTAATAGATGTGCTGGCAACGAAAAGTTCTTCTTTAATGCTGTTTTCTTTTCTAAAAAATATCTAACATTTCTATTACTTTTTATCAACAAAATTGCAATTCAAAGTTTTATTAAGAGAAAAATTTTGCCTTGTAAATGATGATACAATATTTTTTTTCATCTCACTATTTCAAAAAATCTTATATTGCAAATTTTCAATAAAAAGGTTTAACAATTTTTGCACTTTTTTTCAAGAAAAGAAAACCCCCTAAGAACAATGCTGCAGTGCTAGTTATTTGAAGCAATTTATTATTATTATTTAAATTCGCAATTCGGCTTTCGTTCTTGTACCAGTTCGAAAAAATAAATTTACTATAAGTAATGGTTCTTTTGCTAAAACGCTAACTGGCCGGTTGCTTTCCATCAAAGTGACAACTACAAGGAAATAGTTGAGCCAGAAAGCCAGTGAAAGATAATTTATCTTTTAAAGGAGTTGGAATTGACGGTCCTTTACTACTTAAGCTTAAGACAAGGAGTTCTTATTGCAACATGGAGCAGTGAGAACTTCTACGTGTAGGCTGCGCTTATATTCATATTAAGAAATTTAAAACATAGAATGTCAACATATATATATGTTTATAAAAATAGTTCAATAATCTAATGTTTTATTACTAATTGAGGAGATTCTAACAAATGCGATAAAGTTGAAGTACTGATAACTGCTTCGTTAATTTAACAGTTAAAATATCAAAAGTTCTTAAATCTTAGGGGCTCACAAATTCGTTAACGTTGAGCTTGTTTCACAGATTGCTGCATCCACATTGATAAGCATTCACAAATACATACATAAACTTGCATTTTTATTCAAACATATTTAAGCAAATAACATAAAATTTACATTTATAACGCAACAGAAAACATGTACTTTTACAAAAATTCTATGTGCCAGGGATGACCAAATATTTGAAAATTGGAACCACAGCTCTTCTAATACATAGAGATCAAAGAGCACCCAGGCAACCCAAATGGCTTAAATTTTAGGAATACTGCTGGCTAAAAACACTAACTTAAATTGATTTTTTTTAATTAGTTCTGTGGTTTTCAGTTATGGTCGCTTAAATCTAACTTTATTGATTCTGATTATTGATGCTTGCGGAATTCAGTGTTTGGTGCAAATGGTCTTGCGAAAGACGAAATATAAAGTATCGTAATTTTTTTGTGAAATTTAACGGCAACTCTGTATATTTTGGTGTTGGATTTCATAAAAAAGCAACGATATTTTTCATTTGCACTTTTGCAAGACCATTTGCATTAAACGCTGAACACCGCTACTGATTTATTTTGAAAGCTTTACAAATATTCGGTATAACACTGAAGAAGCTACTTTTTTGCAATATAGATAACACCTAAACTTATTCGAATAGTTTACAGCACTAAGAATGAATAGATTTTTAAAACTTTATTTGGATTAACTAATGTCTGGAATTTCATCTTAATTATGTTGCAGTTTTCCAATTGTCTTACAATTTTGATTAATTGAAAAGTGGTACAGGAACTAAAATTTAACATCTAAATAATGTTATGTTTACAAAATGACATAGAAAAACGTTTAAAGCCTCTACGAAAAGCGCTTATTATTTATGTTTTTCCTTTCAATAAAGATAAGTTACAACTCAGTGTAAAGAGGACAGATGGTGAAAGTGAAAAAACTTAGTGAATTCTTTTACAACTCTGTGTTTTGTAAAATTTTTTGTAGCAGTGCTGAAGCGCCTCTAGAGACCAGTAGGTGTGTTTATTTTTTCTACGGTGTATAGCCATCCATTTCATTAATTATTTGACTTTGCCGACTAATTTGTTATAATAACGATGAAGTAGGGCGCTTAGTGACCAGTGACCAATGACCCACTAATGCACATCAGGCAAGTACAGGATATTATGTCTTGCCCAAAATAATTTTTACTCAACAGATGCTCCACCTGACAGGTTTTTCACTAGCACTCTGTAATTAATTTCTCTAAAATAAAAGTTCGCCAAAAGTATTGAACCATCATCATAGTTAGGCCTTCTCTGCCTTGAGCTTTCGCCCCCGCCAAGGCACGTAAGCGAATGTTACAATTTTGTAAATTCACATGACATAAATTTGTATTTTTTCACCATGTAATATTTCTTCAACGTACTATTACCACGATTTGAAGTCTTGTAAAAAAAAAAATTAAAAACGCAATAACAAAATAGTTGTACATTGTTGGTTACTCTCTGTTCTTATGTTTTTAGGACATTTGCTTCAGTGGTTCTTTTGGGTGTGCTTGTCCTTCCTGTTTTGAAAAGAAGAGTAAAACAGCAAATAAAGAATACAAATCCTCAAAAATAACTAATGCCTAAGACAAAAACAAAAATAAAAAAATAAAAATGAATAGAGACAACGGCTTAAGCGATGCACTCATACATTTTTTTTATGGATGGAGGCTTTATTTTGTAAATTCTTCTATTACATGTATGTTTACATGCTCTTATAGTTGAATGCATAAAATGAACTTAAATGAAAAAAGAAAAAAAAAAGAAATTTAAACCACTTTTAACGTTTATTTAGTTTTTTTTTTTTGTTTAAAATGAAAATGCACAGAGGTATTAGTAAAATGGTATTTCATGCTAAAATTGGTCAACCAAAACCATAAAGTGCTGTTTACACAACCCAAACGTTCGAAATTAATATGCAAATCGTTTAGATTTCCATTAACATTTATTGAACGACGACTGACTGGCGCGAGTTGTGTAAACGATACTTGAGACCAATATCCCCTGTATTAAAAATAGTCAGTGGGATTTGTTTTGAAAAAACTATTCGATAACATCGCATACTGGGGAGCAATTCTCAAGGAAATAAATCCCAGTGAAATAATTTCCAATGAAATAGAATCCTTACAAATTAAATATGTTCAACGAAATGTTATGAAATAAGATGGAAAATTTTTTCCTAAAATGAACCTTAAATGAAAATAGTTTTTTTTTACTTACAACCTTCAACAACAGAGTAGTTAAGTAAAAAAAGGTTAGATTCATATAAAATTGTGCAATAACAATGTTTTTTCATGGATACTTTATTTTATTTTTTTTAAGCAAAACATCAGCAAAAGTGTCTTGTTTTATGTCTTGATTTTGTTATCGATTCATTTGCTCACCATATTTTTGTCAGCCATTCCAAGAAAAAACTTTTAATCTTTTATATCAAATTTGTGTACGATGATGCGACTGGAACTTTTCACATAAAATAGTATTTTTCTGATCATATATATTTTCTTGCTAATCGCATTTTATAATTCAATGTTCACGCTAAAATCAACAACCATAATCGTTAAGAAAATGTATATACTCTCTATGTTCTGAACTTATCCAGAGCATAATTCAAAAAATTATTAAGGTCGTATACTCATCACGTCGGCGTTTAGTCATAATATTTTTTTATTCACTGTCTAAGAAAAAGTGTAACATCTCTGTTTTAATGAAAATTTATTGTAAATTTTGCATAAATAAATTACTTGAAATAGATTAGCTAAGGGTGGCAGCCAGAATCCCGGACTCAATTAGTTTTGGTCCATTGTGATACCACATATACAATACTTATGCACCGTCAAACCAACCGGAGCTCAATATAAAGCTAGTAATACGTTGCAGCTCAACACTGGCGACGTCAGAAAGTTCCCTAAACTCATGAGCGCCCATTGTGGCCATTCTCTTTCTTGCAAGTCCGGGACAGTGACACAGAAAATGCTCTACACTCTTCTCCTCATCGATATCTTGGCAGTCTATGTGAATGCCTTCCTACGAGACAGTGTCCGGTTAGCAGGGACACTAGAATTGAGATTTGTTTCCTATTTCTTAAAAGCAAAAAATGTGTATTTTCACTATTTAGATGGGTCCGTAACTGCCTGGTAATAATGATTGTGACCCATCATCTATTTATTTCACCTTCTGTTTTGCGCCTAAGTCTGAGTTTGCAACAGAGTTGGGGTAAACCCACACATTCCAATTCCGGTTGAACCTGTAAGGTTGTCTCAGTTCTTCCAAGCTCATCAGCCCTAGATTTCGCCTGAAAGCCTCCACACCCCGGGATCCAGATGATCCTAATATAAAACTAAACTGCCATCTCGTTTAGAGATGATCGGCGGTCAAGGGCTGTTGTTATTCTTAGAAGCGGGGATTCAATGTTCAAATAAGCTGCTCGACTATCAGTGTATATGTCAATTAAAGTCGTTGTAACATTCACTTTCAACCAATCTATAACTTCTTTCATAGCAAGGATCTCTGCCTGGCAGACGCTGCAGTGATCCGGAAGTAGCTTTGCGATACGAAGACCTAAAGTGACTGAAAAGAATCCATAGCCCATACATTCTTTTTGTTTTGGAGCTGTCCGTATAAAAATCAACGCTTTTTCTTCTTCCTGGAGTATCGTTCCTCCACAACTCTGTAGATTATATGCAGGATTTATAAAGACGTTCGTGTAGTATAGCAGCGGAGGTTTGGTAGATCTTCAATCCCCAAGCTTCACCCTCGAGTATTCTTTAGTGGCCGGTATTATTTTCGTTCCACACAGAGGTACAACGAAGACGGATTGCTAAGTTTATTGATATCTCCTTCTCTAATGGGTTCAATGGTAGTATGTGCAAGAGCATCCCCAATGCATCTGTAGATGTATTGCGAAGAGCACTGGTTATATACAAGGATGCAAGTCTTTGAACCTTGGATACGACTTTTTCTCCAGGGACGGCCACCGCACAATGAATCGATACATGGGAGTTGGGCATAATACTGTAGTACAGATTAGGCTTGTCGTTCGAATAAAAATTATTCGAATAATTCGAAAATTGTTTTTCATTTTTGTTCGAACGAACAAACAATTTTCAATTTAGGATAAAGAGTTAGTCGAATAATTTTTATCGAATAGTCAAACATTCGAATAATTTCCTTAACTTCTTTATGGTAAAACTATTTGACATCTTATAACTTTTCAAGTTGTTAAGTAATCGAAAGACATCAAATTTGTACTTTAGTAAGCCTGTCTGTATATGTTATCGTTGTTATTAGACTTAAATAATACGCGAAAGCCTCTGGATATAACAATTAAAGAGCTGGGAAAAGATAATGCCTTTTTAATGGAATTGAAAGGTGTAACAAATTCTGATAAAGAGTTAGGAAAAAATAGCAATAAAAAATATTGCGACTGACCTTGACTACGGTGAAGAATTAGATGACATTTCTGAGTTAACTACTAATAAGGTTTTATTAACTTATCTAAAAAAGTCTATAAATAAAGTAAGAAATTGTTAACAGCATTGATGATGATCTTAACTATTTAGAAAAATCAATGCAGAGAACACACAAACTTGATATGCTTTTTAATGCTATTTTGACCGTATCACCCACATCAACAATTTGTGAAAGAAATTTTTCTACTTGTATTTTTATTAAAAATAAAACGAAGAATCGTCTACAACCTAAAAAGCTGGACAATCTGCTGTTTTCAAAAGATTATTTTAAAAGATATCAATGAGATATTTAAAAAATTTGGTGTATAAAGTTATACATGAAAAAGGTTTTTAAAATTAAGAAGAAACTATTTTTCTTGTTTTAAAATTCAAAATTTTTTATTTAAATGCTTTAATGAAACATTAAACCAAAAAATAAGCAAAATTAGTTGCAATTTTTATTCTTGCTTTTAAAACTTATTTTTTTCTGTGCATACAAAAATAAATATGTACGTATGTATATAATTTTAATGAATTTAATTTCATCTTCAATAATATATTTGAGTTTTTTATTAAAAATGTTTATTCTTTTGCAATGAATTGTTTAGTGTTTTTTGTTTGTAAATAGAAAAAGTTAAACTAGTATATACTCGTATGTGTCGTTTTTTATTTATATTTTTTGGATTATTCGAATAAAACTTTTTATTCTTTGTTCGTTCGAATTATCCGAACAAAATTTCAAAATTATTCGTTTATTCGAAGAAATAAAAAACACGAATAATTGACAACCCTAGTATAGATCCAATAAACGAGTTTCGGTGTAAGGACACAGTTTTTCCCAATGGATTTCTTCCAGGTATAGAGTGAAATTGTACTTGAAATATTTTAATTAATATTTAAAACAAACAACCAACAAAGAAAACTTAAGAATAACCAAGATTTAAATTTTATTGAAAACATTTTACATAGAAAATTCATTCTATTGATATTACAAAACACAATCGATTTTTTTATTTTAATTTTTTTGTTTTATCTTTATTCGAACGACATATTTCAATGCACCCTTAGTAAAATTATATGCTAGTTATAAATATCTGCCCTGTGTTAAATGGATGACAGAATACATAATCACGAAAAAATACATGCTGATAACATTTTTGCTGAAATATGCAGCCGCAAGACTAGAGTAAAAGAAAAACAAAATTAAAATATACAAGATGGATAACTTCTATGCAACGATAAAAACAAGAACAAGAACAAGAAAACACTAAAACAGTCAAGATTATAAAGTGGTAAAGACTAAATCTGTCTGTCCTTTAAATTTTCATAAGTTACAACTTGTCTCTACTTCGAAACAACAACTTAGTTAGGTGTGTATCAAGTGATGCTGCATTCATAACTAGCCTAAGAGATTGTTAAAAGGAGCTTAGCTGTTGTAACGATAAAAAATGCGAGCATACATACGAGTACATTATAATATATCCTGACAAGTACACACAATGCACACGCTAATTCAAACCCAGAAGGATTTTCTATGAATTTATAAATACTTTTAAGTATAAATGCAAAGAGATAAAGGAAGAGATGAATGAAAAGAATGACGCATGTGTTGACAACGTTAGCAGAGAATGGCGGCATGTTGGAAACAATCAAATGAAATTCATTTATATTAAAACTAACGTTTTAATGTGGCTTTTGCGCTCAGATTAGGCCAAAGCTTATTAACAGGCAAACAGTTAGATCTAATTCTTTTCATATTTTTGATATATACAATTAAAATGTATACAATTAAATTCCCTCGAAATCTAGAAGATTTAATTTAAAATACTTCTCAAAATATAGGTCGTTGCAATTAGATATTTTGTGAAATTGGCAAAATTTTGTTTGCATAAACCAAAACCAGCTGACCAATATTTAAAAGAAATTGCGTTTGATACCAAGCAATATCAGAAAATATAGGACATTTATTTGTATTTTATTAATTTTTTCTGTAACTGGAAATAGAAAATCGGCATTTATTATTATATTACCTTTTATTTACCATTTCTTTACCATTTCCATTTTATTTATATTATCAGTTTTATTTATTTTTTCATTTTGTTAATTAATAGGTGCGTTAAAGTACGTCTACAGTAAAACGCAGTAAATGAGTAATTGCTGAGTAAACTGAAAAGTTATTGCTATTGATTATCTTCGAAACAAGTGAAATACTAAGTAACCATAAATGGAGCATTTTTACAACTTCAAATTATTAAAATAACATAAAGAAAAGAAAGCTCAAAAGTTGTTATGAACATTTTTATTTCCTTTTAAAAGGAATATACAAGAATGTATTTCTTTAACAAGCGAATTGTTTAAAAATAGCTATGCATTTTGTTTTATTGTTATTTTTTGAATTTAATAATCGAGATTGCCTCGATATATTTTTTAAAGAACTTCAAAAACTAATTAATGTTTGTAAGTAAAAAAAATAATAAATTTATCAAAAATTTTTTCTAATAAAAATGAAAAAAATTAGAAAAAAATGGGTAAATTCAGATTTGAAATTCAGTCACAGTATTCGTTTCAATATTTTATGAATGTTTATGAATTTCAAAAACTTTTGATATAATTTCAATTATGCTTTTTTTAAGAAATTCTTTTTAATACTTTTTTTATTTTTGTATGTTTAACTTTTGAATCAAGTTTTTTTGTTTTAGTAAATTTTCTTCGCAAATATTACTACAGTAAAAATTTTTAAATATTTAGCCAAACTGTCATTTTACGCTCTCAATTTGTGTTGTCATTTACTGTATTTTATATAAACAATCAAATTTAATAAAATGCAGTAAAGTTCAGCAAAAATTTTTAAGAACTTTGTGGTACTCGAACGCACTTAATATTCTTTTGTTTGATTTCTTTCAATTTAAAATATTAATTATTATTCTTGTACAGCGTTGCATTTTTTAGCACAATTTAAAAAATGCATAGTTGCATCTCTAATTACTACTACTAGATTTCAAGCATATTTTATCAAAATCTAGTAAAGAAGTAGATTTGGATTTGAATGGAAAATCTAGTCAAAAACAACTAGATTTTGCTCGAAATCTCGTAAGTACTAGATTTTGGTGCAGCGCAAATGGACTATAAAAAAATTATGCAAAGGATTTGCTTTTGTTTTTGGTTTAGATATTTGCAACTAAACTTAAATACATGAATAAAGCACTGAAATAATTTCGGACAAACGAATGTTTCAATGAATGTTTTTTTTTAGTGTTAATATACAGGCCATCCCTATAAAATCCTGCTAACATTCGAAGTGCTCGAAAGTTAGTAGATTTGTTATTTCTTTAAATATTTTTCAATTAGCTGATCGATTTGTGAATCTATTAAATTAATTTGACAAAAATGTGTCAAATATTAAAAAAAATGCTTTCCAATTTTGGCGAGAACGACATCTCGCAAACTAACCAACAAACTTCAATGAAGCACACGGAGGTCGATGCGGTTTTCAAAGTTCAAACTTAATCGATAAATTTGATTTGGCAGGAGCTTAAATGAAAAAAAAATCTTTTCGAAATTTTTCCACAATATCATCTTTTGAACAGATTAATTGATGTTATTAAAATTTTCTGTAACTGCGGAAAGATTTTTGATTGGATTTTCTATTATATTTGAATTTACAAATTTAGTTATGAATCCAAACATGGGTTTTAATTGAAATAGAACAAATCACAGAAGTAGTAAAATCAACTATAACAGTAATCAAGAAAAAAATAAATTTAAATCAACAGTATTGATTTATGTTTTAGAAATTTAAGCAATGATATTGTTAAAGAAAATTAAATAATAATTAATAGTAGAATAATTTCAGATAAATGGACTAATGTTTGAAAAGATGTTTTCTTCTGAGGACCAGTAGTTTTAATAAAAAAAATTACTCCTTCACTCTTGAGAACTTTGCTGTTCGATTAATCGAAGATTTTGTTTCCATTATTTAATCAAATAATTAAAAATAGCAATTTTCAATTTACGAATGCTCGTATTTATGTTTTTCAAAATTCGAAAAGAACAACTGTTGTTCTTGAAAAAAATAGTTTCGTCTAATAGCTCACGTAAAACATCCTAGTCATATTAAACTAATGTCATTATAAATGTGTTCATAATCTGTTTCCTTTTTATTAACTAAAAAAAATACTGTTGCTGTAAGCAATGAATAATACTTTACGACCTTTGTGGCCTTTAAAAACCTCAGGCAATATGAAGAAACAGTAATTGTCCTGAAGGAAAAAATTAAAATGGTGATCAATAATTTATAAAAGGCATATAATTGCTTTTCAAAAGATTTACTTGCCTGTCTCAAAGACAAAATAAAGAAAACGGTTGTTCGTTATCTTAACTCATCGATGTTTCCAATAATGATATTGTTTTAAATAAAATCGATTTTTTTATGTTGAATCTAACCTAAATGCATAGCACAATTTAGGAGATGAAAATATGGTCCAATATGAAAGCAATTTTAAAAAATTTAACTCAAAGTGTAATAGTACCATAAATGATTTCATGTATTTAGATAAGCCAATGAAAAGATCAAAAACATCGTCAATATCATCTACATCTACCTCAAAAGTAAAGATAAGTTTTATAAGGACCAAAAAAGAAAAGCTTTAAAAAGTAAAACATCTTTAGTCTATGACATTTTATAAGAGAATTTTAAAAGTGATTAAATTCCCATCCGCCCAATTGTTTGTAATTCTACATACAAATGCCTATTGCAACACTCCGGAAAGTCTCAATTATGTATTCGGAAAGTCGCTATTGAAAATTTCAAAGATTAACTTTTGATAAACAACGTTAATTAAGCTTTCTTTAAAACATAAAATGTTTCATTCTTGTCTCTTAGTATTTGCGTTGCTAGAAAAATATCTTCCACCAATTTATTCAGCTTACGCAGCATTTTAGTAATTAAATGCAAATTAAGGAGATTTTGTGTAATATTCCAATTGCTTTTCCTTTTAATTTTTTTTTTGAATATCCAATTTTTAATTTAAAATTGTTTTATTTTCTCTCTATTCTGTATTCCATGTGTTTTGATAATGATTGAAACTGCAAAAAGTGTTAAGAAAACGGATTGAAAATTATAAAGAAATTTAAAAATGTCAATATGTTCATGATAGAAGTTATCCTACTACCAATTGTTCTGTACTACAGCATTTTAGTGCGAAATACAATTAAGTCGCCACTTAAAAAGACTTCATTAGCTAAAGCTATTGCGTGTGCCCATGAAAAGTCAAACAACTTTTCTAATTAGGGTTTATTTGCAGCAATAGCATTTGATAAGTGAATGGGGCTTCTAACTCTGCTTGCTTGCGTTTGGCAGGGGTTTAGTGGAACAGTAAGTATCTTGCTGTAAAACTTTCAAAGTTTTTTTTAAAAGAATTTGGATAACTTTTTTACTCGTTATTACTAGGAAGGAAATATTGTGTATAACAAATAGTCAATTATTATTTTCTTTGATTTTCTATTTATCTGTCATATTCTTTTTATCATGCTTACCAAATTAAATGAGAGGTAATATTATCCTTATTTTTGTACAACGTGTCAAAGAGCTCAATTTTAATTAACCTCAAATTAAAGGATAATTTGGAGAGATCAAAAAGTGCCCTAAAGGGTCATAATTTAAATAACTACAACAGCACTTTTCAAAATGGTCAAAGGTTTGTTTATCTTCTTTTCTTTCTCATTTCCTTCGTTCTGCTTCGACTGTTGTGTTTTGTATTTTCATACACATGTATCGAATTTTTTAAATTCAATTTTAAATGAATGAAATGCTTCTACACCAGACTTCCGTTTGCATTAGTACCGAAATATATGTAAGTATTCTTTTGCATTGTGTTGTTCGTCTGATTTCCTCTAATGGTTCTGTATCCGGAAAAAAGTTAAAACGGAAAAACGAAAACTTTTTCCGTTAAAGTTCAATTGCAGTTTGGTGGTATATTTTTATTTTCAATGCATTTGTGTGTGTGTGTGTGCTTGTGTGAATGAATGTGTGTTTATGCTGTTCTTGAACATCAACGAACACCATTACGAAAACTTTTTCTTATGAAAATATATTATATAAATTGCAAATAAAAAAAGGTTTAAATATAAAAAACAAACAAGTTGAAAACATCATTTAAATTTTATTTTTGACAACCAGTCATCATTTCTCACTACTGCATGTGTGAAACTCTATCAGTGGCGTCCGAATATTTCATATGAGAAGTATTGTTTCCATACAGTTTTCTTTCGCTGCAATATAAGACGTTTTTTTATGTAGTTTTTTTCAGTTTAAGCTATTTTAACCACTTTTGAAATATTTTTTTTTCAAGTTTTTCGGATTTAAAACAGTTGCATTAAAGGCGGACAAAGTGCCAGTTTATCAGTGTGGGAGTTGTCATTTCGTTTCAATACAGCGATTGAGTGTACAATATTACTTGTATTTGAGTTTTCCTATTGGTCGCCTTAAGAAGAAAATTTATATGAAATGCACTCATAAAATTCAAAGGAGTCCGAAACAAATTGTCTACTCAATTCGACCATTTGAAATGGGAAAATCGCTCTTTAGTAAATAACATTCGATTTTTTATCTTGTCCCTCAACACTCCTGTTGTTGCCGCATCTGTGTCAAGCTTACTATAATTTTTTTATTTAATTTTTCTATTATTTTTATTATTATCAAAGTTATAATGTTAGTATAATGTAAGTGAGTGATTCGAATACTTGTGCAGTTTTTCTTGCATTATTTGTGAGTGTTTTTCATTTCTTTATTCGATTTTTGAAAAAAAATCAAAGATATTTCCTGTTACATTATTTACTATTTCACATGAACTTTCTTAAGTATATTTGCTTCTTATTTTTTCATTTATTCTATTTTCACTCCTCATCGTATTGACAATATCAAGAAGACTTGTTTTTGTACTTCTTTTGCATAAGCTCAACTTTGCGCAACATTATGCACTTTTATGTTTTTAAACGTTTTTTTTACGTTTTTTTTTGGTATTTTCTTTTGATAGATGCGTAAATATGTGAGCAAGAACATGTCTGTAAAGTTCTAATGCATTTGTTGTATTATTGAAAATATGAATTTTTCTGATAGCTCGATGATTCATAACATGAATTGTTATCAAGACATTTAAGAAATATAGGGTAAAGTATTCACTTGTATTTTACTTTGGCCCTGAATATTGTTCCAAATTCATCTTATACTGTTTTGTGATTTTATAATATGTGAATAAATTTATAAATGAACGAATGCTATAGTGGCAGCTAGAAGCTTAGCTTAGCTTACCCATCCATTAAGGAGAAATTCAAACAGTAACTGAATTACGTCTACACATACTAATATTAACGGAACGAGGGGAAAGCAAGGAGTCTCATAGCGTTTTCTTTTCTTAAAAAAATGTAACATTTCCTTTACTTTTTTTCAAAAAAATATCGCTTTTCAAAGTTTTCTTAGACAACAATTTTGCCTCGTAAATGATGATACAATAATTTCTAATAAACTCACTATCTCAAAACTTCATTATATTGCAAATTTTCTATAAAAATGGTATAAAATGACACACTTTTTTTTAGAAAAACAAATACAATCAATATCAGAAGTGTTGCCAGGAGCTGGAAGAAAAACAGGCTGAATTAACTTTTTATAAACGCCAGAAAAAGCGCAATCGCCCAAAAATAAAAGCTAAAAAATTCTAAAAAACTTGTATTCAGAATTCAATGTTTTATTTATTATTAATGAAATAAAACATGTTAAAGTTATTCCAAAAATGCATTTTAAGTACGTAGACAAAAACAAAAGAAAACAAATAGAAGTCCACATAATTTTAAATTTATGTAAGTCAATATATAAAAAAAATAGTATGGGATCAAAAATTTAACAGAATGTTTGTGTTGAGGTATGCTTTAGTAATTATTGTATCATTATTCAAATATATCTAAGTACTATGTATATCGGTCTTAAAATAAAATAAATAAAAATATATATTATATATTTTTTTAAAATTTATTAATCGAGATTGCCTCGATATCTTTTTTCAAAGATTTTCAAAAAATATATTGTATATTGAAATGAAAATTTTTGGCTTAAGTTCAAATCTGAGATTACCCATATCTTCTTAATTTTAAGAAATTATATTTAGATAAATTCATTATATTTTTATTAAGAGAGTACTATTTTATTTGAAACAATTTATTCACCAGACTAGTAGAACGGATCAGTACTGATTTCGAGGTCGCTACACCATCTCATCAGCGTTCTTTGTTCGATTTTACCACTTTTGACGGTGGATACTAGTAACTAGGAATATCAACTATTTAACCGTATTATTTAACGAATTAGAATACGAAAAGTGCAACTTATTCATTTCTTACAAGTTAAATCAATTTCGGTTAGTACGAAATTCCATCTCTGATTTTTAATTATTCCAAATATCGTTCGACATCGTGGGCCAGGTATTAAGTGAATTCTTTTGTTTTTCTTGTTACATTTTTTTACACTGATTTAATTTAATTTATTTTTTTTTATAGTATGATATTATTTTTAAAATGAAATATGATTGAAAACGTTAAAAGTGGGTTTTATTTAATACAGTAGCTAACTAAACTAATTTGTACAAATACAATTAATGGTATTATTCAGTAACACTAACCGATATAAATAACAATTAATTAACGAGTTACTTATGGGGATACAATAACTGGTATTATTAAGTAGTAATAACTGATATGTTTATCAGTTAACTAACAAGTTTTTTATAATATAACACTATCGGTATTGGTACGGTTAACTTTCCAGTTATATACACGTTAGTACTGATGTGTTCGAGCTAGAGCACTATAGTGTTTTCTGTTCTATCTAATAATGGGAGAGAACGAGACCGGTTCACACGTACAGCAGAGAATAGATTAGTTTTTTCCCAAGGCCCTATACAAAATAACTGAAAGTTTTTGAATTTCTAACACAAACTTTGGTTGTGAGTATTTGTTATGTAACGCGTTATTTAACCCGTACTGTTCTTGCAGGGAAGTAACACTCAGGTAATTTTTATGCCTTTCAACTACTAAGTGTCTTACATGCTTTTGGATTGGACAGGTTTAGCGCCAGGAAAGTGAGAGAGCTTAACTGTCTTACAACTCCGATATTTCGGAGGCGTATTATATTTGTTTAAGCTGAGTAGCCAATTTTATTAATTTTTTTTTGCCGGTAATTTTCCTCCGTCACTTAAATAGTCCAGCAAAAACCAATACAATGGCACGCCAGAGCACATACGAAAAATTCTGAACCCATGTTCTTATTCATTATTTGCTTTGTAGTCAACGCGCTAACTACTTCAGCCAACAGCACCCTTGACACTTTCAGCACTCACTGTATAATCATCAAATAAAAACAAGGTAAATTTCTTGTTGGAAAAATATATATTTGCTTAAATTTGTTTTTGGATTTTGTTGCATTCTATATGCTCGTAATATGATATGAATATATATGATATATTTATTCTTTAAAGACAAGTCATTTAATAGAAATATCCCATTTCTTAATATTTTGTTTCCATAGAAAATACATACATATGTATGTATGAGTGTACGAGTAAGTACGTCGAAGTTAGTGTGTTCATATTTCATAGTGTATTTATTTTCACATATCTACGTGTCTGTCTATCTGTTTGAGTTTTCGATTGTGTGCATTTGCATATATTGCGTCTTAAATGAGTGCGAGCAATACTAATGCAAAGAGATGTCATTTTTATGATAAGGATATGCAATCATGCTGAATGCTGAATGCAAACAAAAGCATGAATACAATCATACATACTACATAATAAATATTCAAATTCAAAAAGAAGTATTAAATACATAAAAATTTTATGAGTTTGTTGATAGAGCAAAAATGTAAAAGCCTATATTATGATTTATGTAAACGTGTATTTTATTATATTTCGATCAGAGGCTCTTTTTCAAAAAATATAATATTCATTAATTAAAATACGTGGATTAAACATGTCAATTTTTTAACTTTTTTTAATCCCAGGTTTGTTAATGAAAATATTTAAGTATGAACGCATCCCAACTAGATGAGAGAGACAAGAACGCTTACGAACAGTGTACCGACACCAAATATATACTTCGTCCAAAATCTGTAATGTAAAATAGATACAATAATTTCTGAAGGAGCTTGAAGAATTGTGGGATGACATAAAATTTTGACTCATAAAAAATATTTTTCTATATTTTCGCATTACAGTACGGTCACACTTGGCAAACATTATGCTTACGGTTAGTGTAATTTAACTTGATCTTTATATCAAAAAATGAAGTCAATTATGCCGCCAAATGCTATTTTAATAATATTTTTAATGAATGCGAACCCATTTGGAATTAAAGAAAATGCAAAATTACCTTGTCTGTTGGTTACGTTTTTTTCCGCAAAAGTTTGTCAGATGTGATCTTTAACCCTACGGTCCATAACCACCTGGACGAACGGGAGTCCATAACCAGGGTACCCGGGTACCCTAGTGAAGTTTTTTCGTTTATACTCAAATAAAATAATATATATATGCACAGATTATTAGAAACGCTTAGTTTTTACATCTCAACTGTACAAATTTCATGTTTGTAAGATAAAATTGGTTTCTATGGGCATTTTCTACCTAAAAGGCCCACAGACACAGCTGCTCCAATACGAGATATTTGGATAATGTTGAACGCAAATCTCGCAAAATATTATGTGCCTACAGAAAATTTAACAATCGACGAACAATTGTATCCGTACCGCGGCAGAACAAAATTTACCCATTATATTCCATCGAAGCCTGCGAAATACGGGATTAAGGTATGGTGGATATGCGATGCTAAAAATTCATATCCTCTTCATGGCCAAATATATACTGGCAAACAAGACAGTGGTCGCGAAATCGGTGTAGGCGAAAGAGTAGTCAGAGATTTGGTTGGGCCATACTACAATAGCGGACGTAATATCACCATGGATAATTTTTTTACGACGCTGCCACTGGCAAAGCAGCTGATATCCGTCAAACTTAGCATTGTTGGAACACTGCGGCGAAACAAAGTCTATATACCAACAGAAATGAAAGACGATAAGAGTTGGACCGTTGGGACAAGCAAATTTGGTTTCCACGAGAAGGTGACTATGGTTTCATACAAACAGAGGAAAACAAATTCCGTAATATTGTTGTCGACTCTGCATGATGATGCAACTGTAGAAGAAAACGGCAAACCAGAAATCATCAATTTTTATAACAAAACGAAAGGTGGCGTGGATGTTATGGACCAGACGCGTCGGGAGTATACCACACAGAGACACACAAAAAGGTGGCCTTTGTCGTTTTTGTACGATATGCTCGATGTTAGTTCTTTCGCGGCATACACTATATTTTATGATAATAACAGAACTGTTCCATATCAAACAACACGGAGAAAACGCTTTTTGCGTAATCTTGCTAGAGATTTGTGTGCGCCAATAATAGAAGAAAGAGTAGCCAATCGCCAAGTAACGCGCCATTTTTCCACCAAATCAGCAATTGAGAGCTTTTTGGGAAGACCAGTGGAGACGGTAACCTATACCGAGCAGCCATCTACTTCTACGGCTGCTTCTACTGATGGCAGGAAGCTAATAACAGGATGCTGCTATTTGTGCGCTTTTTTGCCAGACAAAAGGAGAAGAAAGACGAGAAAAGTCTGCAACGTTTGCGAGAAACCAGTTTGCGATCAACATACCCAAACAATATCAAAATGTTTTCCATGGTTTAACAATGACTCAACATAAGACATCAAATATTAGAAATGAGTTAAAATGAATAAAATATAAATAATTTAACTAAAAAACAATTACAGTTCATTTTTTACACATCAATAAACATTTTGAAACAAAATAAAAATAAAACAAACGTTTTTTCTTTGAAATATAAGGTAATTTGCACTAAGGTACCCCGGTACCCTGGTCATGGACCCCTATATGCTAAAACATTAAACTCATTTTTTAGTTAATATATTTAACCAAATTTGATAAACTTTTTTCTAGTCTCTAAGTTTAGCCGAAATCTCTGATGATCCGGAGTTTCATGTTGATATCTTCAATAATAAAGGAACAGCAGCACTTTAAAGTTCAAAAAAGTACCCGGGTACCCGGTTATGGATTTATAATTTTGAATTTAAAATTCAAATAACCAGAGGATACGTTCAAGTAATCGATTCTTCATATTGACAAGATTTCTAATTATCAACAGGAACATAGAAAAACATTCAAATTAGCAAGAGTTTAATTAAAAGTTCTTCACTTGTATCCGTAAAGTTGCGTAAAGTTGTAAAAAATGTATTTGATTCACTTAAAGTGGTAGTTCTCAAAATTGAACTCCTCAGAGTAAGGCAGAAGTTTCCATCTTATATGAGAATGCGATGTGATGGCGCTTGCTAAAGTAAACAATTAAAATTTTTTTGGTTCAACAACACGACCACGTTAAAATTCTAGAGGGAGGAAAAGCCAAACTATAAATTATAGAATGTTTACGAGTTAGATGATATTCCTATTTATTAAGCAATGCAAATGAACTAAAACAAATGATCATTACGTTATTATTTAATTTTTTTCATAAAAATAATCCAAAGTATTGAGACATCATTCAAATAATTTCAAATTACATTCAGCACCAAATTAAACCTATATTATTTTAATGTCAATACATATTTTTCAAGGGAATTTCGAAGCGTTTCAAGTTATCGAGATAGTCAAATTAACGATGTTAAAATTATCGAGATTCGACTATAATTGAAAAATTTTTAGTTTTTTAAACATAATGAATTAAAAGTACTTTTTGGTCCACTATCTCGACAAAATTTTGTCTTTATTAGGGATAAGAAATGCAATACCAATTACTTTAAGCCAAATTCAATAATTCTCAATTAAAGTAATGTGGTATGCAATTATTACATAAAATAATAAATAACCAAAAACTCTTGTGATCTTCATCGTGACACAAGTCGGATAAGAAGTTGACGTTAGTAATTTCTAGCATCCATCTGAAAAGTGGTAGAAACAACAAAGATTCACATGAAAGCTGGTGTTTGTAGTATAGGAGCTCTTTTCCACGATCAAAGTTTACTTTGACAAAGTCTTTAAAATTTTCTTTTAAACTTTGTTTCGCTTCTGCACACGCAAAGTTAATTTTAAAAATTTTGTGTTCGCGTGATCGATGAACATGCTATTCAAACACACATATGCAACCAAATAGAAGTGTGTGTAAACGACGAACGACGCCCCCTTTCTTCTTTCCCTTATCACCATCAAACACAAGACTTTGCTAAGTAAACTTTGGACGTGGAAAAAAAGGGCTCTAGCGAACGTCGAAATTAGTACTGATCTATCACGCCAGTGTAACCAACTTCTTCTCATATATTTTTCTTAACAACAATATTATTTATAAAAAGTTTATAACTAATTTAAAAAAATCAATTATCGAACTCCAGCCAGATTAATGACTTTCAATTAAAGTAATAAACATTTGTTTAACATTTTGCCTTCAAGTCAACACACATATACATATATGCATATATAATAAACAAACACAGTATACTAATGAACAATATATTAAATCAAATCGTGGCTTGACATTGTTGCCAAGGCAAATAATATGCAACTTCAAAGGCAATAGTCAGCAGAAAACAAAAATAACTTTCTATAAAATAATACAAGCAAAACATATAAATTTGATTTAATTGTATCTATTTTTAGCACATTAAATACACATTTGCACAAGTGAAATTTAATTAATATAAAAATCAAACGTGTCCATGTAAACAGTGACAATAAATTTAGTTCATGCATGAAAAGAGAACAAAGAAAAATAAGGCATTTAATTATATTTTTTATGTAAAAATAAATGTACACACGAAAAATTCAATTAGTTTTAATTTTGTAAACAACTCAGTATATAAAAAAAAAAAATTTTGCTTATAAAAGTTTTTCATTTAATTTTGTATTCACTGCTTTTATAATTACATAACTATATAACTTAAATAGTTTAATTTTCATTGTTTCGCAATAATCTTATTTCCAAATATATTAAATGGCATTTAAACGTATGAGTGATGTTTTCCAACGGTTGTTCGATATTCCAATATTTTCAGTAAAATGTGTTAAAAATATATTACAATCGTGTAAGCTGACAATTTTTGTCTGACATCGTTGTCAGAAAAAGACGACTGACAGCTGACAACACCATTCGTTGCCATTGTCTGTCTGATCATTGTCAGACGTTGTAAGATTATTTTATATTGTCAGATGCGCGAAGTTTATGACAATGGCATCATTTACAAACAACTCTGTTGTTTTAGGTAATTATTTTAGAATAATTATTAAATATAAACGTGACAAGAGCTTTATAAATATTTATTTAAAAATGCGTTTAACACTTTTTCTTCTCCTCGAGTAAAATTAATTGGATATTGATATTACTTCATTTGTAGGTATGTGTGTATATAAGTATGCTGAGTTGTCCCCTTTTTCCCCTTAAAATATGCTTAAATGATGAAACAGAACAAAGTCTGCAACTTCAGGAACAATAGCTGATGGCTCATAATAAAATCGACGGCAGTAACTTCAAATACTCTCTTATTATTGTTTGATTTTCTTTTGTTTGCATTTTTCGTATGAAAACACAAGAACTTTCTTGAGAGAATGAGTGTATAAAATTGAGAGCATAAGAAAAAACGCTGTAAAAATAAAATAGATTCTATTTCACGACCACATTCTCTGGCAAAATTTTATGTCAAACTGTATGGAAAATATTGTTCAGCCTGAACTTGCAGTTTGTTCTGGTTCATCATTCACTTTGAGAATATGAGAGACTTTAGACTCTGGGAATGTCTTACAGTAGATAATGCAATTTATATCAGAACCAAGGCATATTAATAAGGTAACAAATTTCCCACTGAGGCTAGATAGCTCGAACACCTTTGCAAGGTGCTGTGGAAAATGGTAAGATTATGTACAAGAATTGCCACCTTTGTGGACTTTGCAGGTGCTTTTTGAACTTCACATGGTGGCGATGGTGATTGATTTTACTCAAACGGTGTGAAGACCACGGTAGTGTCGTATGGCCTTTGGCTCGGTACCTACCTTAAACCTTAGACACGGATGTACAGACCTTAGGTTACTTTCCCTATTAAAAAAAATTATAATTGTAAAAAATTTTAAGTTTCCGCACCGATTTTGACGAAACTTGTTAAACAAAATGCATACTATCAATAAAAAATAAATAAACAGTCTTATAGCCTCTCCTTCTGAATTTCTTTGCTAAGATAATATTACGCGGTCTTCTCTAGCTTCTGTGTTGGCTTTAATACTTGATAGCCATACAGAGCTTGGAATATTTCTGTAATTTATGGAACAAAAGATCCCCAGATGTCGCAGTGCCAGTCAATAGTCTAGATATTTTCTTCTTCATTAAGACTGCTTATGGCGATTTTAAAAAGAAGGTGATATTGCAGTTACAAGAACAAACTCCGGAATTTTTCACAAAAAATTGCTTATATATATTCTAAATTTTTTATTTTTCTGCAACACTATAATTTATAATAATTGAATATATTTCGTCAAATCTTTATGCAGGATCAAAGCACTGTACGTTGTGTCGGTTCTATGTGGTACACAGCATTTTTTCGCGGTATCACAATAGATAATTTTACGGTTTCTATTTACATTTTTACTATCAGACATTGAGAAGCTTTTAAAAACGGTAATTTATTTTCATATTTTATTTCGTTGAATTAAATATATTCATTCAATTTAAGGTCCGGTGTTTAGTTTTAGTATGAATATGTACAAGTGTTTGTTATCAATGTGGTTTTATAAACATTAAGCCATAATTAAAATTACCAAAAAAATTTGGTAGGAAAAGGTGTTAATATCTTGTTTGAAAAGCATAACAGGCATCTGTGTTAAAGTGGGCTTGCAAACGAAATAAACTTATTATGAGTTAATGCCACGTGTAAAACAAACACATTCTCGAAACCACACACGCATATACACACATATATCGTTAGCTAAAATACAAAACCAATTAACCCAAAATTGTAAAATCAGGTTTGTATTCGCTGTTGTGTATTTTATGTATGAAACACTATATTCAATGAAAATCTAAATTTCAATTATGTTATACTATGTTAGTTACGTGGTTTTGCACTTCAGCTAACGATGTACATGTATATAGATGTATAAACATTTAAATAAGTCCTGTGTTAAATAAAAGAGGTGTTAAAACAATTATAAACTACGTGCACACACCGCCCAATGCAACTGTTTGCATATAACTCCTTTTGTAAAGCTTATTTTAAATAACCCGCAAATCAAGGTTTTATAAAACCAGTGGAAAAATAATACTAACAATTATAATAAAATGCATTTTAATCATGAGTATAGAAGTTCTATTTAGTGGCATTCTATATCAAACGACAAGATTTCATGTTTTAGCAGTTTTGTTTAAATTTTCAACAGAAATATATGCATATTTTCTGTTGCCTGCTAAAAATACCATCATTTTTCATTTAAACTTCAAAGTTGTAAACATTTTCAATATTTAAACAAATTAGTTGTGGTTTATTTGTCACTTAACAAATAATCAGTTTATTTCACGAATAAACCCACAAATTTTAATTACATTTCTTCTTTAACTATTTAGATTTAACGTATACAAGTATTTGCTAATTACATGGCAAATAAAAAGAGTTAGTTTAATATGAAATTGTAAATATCATTGAAATAAATTAAATGTAATCTGATATTTTAGCTTACAAGCTACGCTTGTTACGAAATCCAGCATTAATATGTACATATAATTTCAAACCAATAATAAGCGTGGAAGGAGTTGCTAGATTGATATTTACAGGAAAACTGGAAATGTGCCGTAAAACGTTGTCTTTTGCCCATTAAATATGCATTACAATAGTGAGAATATATGTACGTTAAATTTCCAAAAAAATATATGTGTTCTAAAAAGAAACAAATATTACAATTCAATACGATTTTCATTTAAAATAATATACATATGTGCATTCAAGTTTATAAAAATTTAGTCTTCACAGTCTAAGTAGAATGAAGCAATGTACAAACAAGCTTTCTAAAATTTATATTATATTTTATTTTAAAATTTTCAAGCTTTACAGATCATCATAAAGTTTTCGGCTTGTTTCAAGCTCTTTTAGCTCAAAATATAGTTTGTTTTTTCAGTGAGTGCAGATATGAAATAAGAGAGGAAGCAAAGTAACTGCACTTAAACTTCTAAAGAAATCTCAAAATCAGTATTAAAATCTTGGAATAAATAAGGAAAGTTTTTCATTGGTAATTGTTATTGCAATAAGCAATAGCGACTAATAAACTTCTATACAGCTAATTCTGTTTTCACACGGTCTTTTTTTACACGATTTTGATTTGACCCTTAAATGCCCAAGGACACCGATTTTGATGAAAAAAATATATGATATGTAAAATGGTGAAATAAAATCAACTGCGTAGCGATTAAGTCGAAAATTTTTTTCTTCAAAAGTTATTAAGAAAATATTGGCTGTATCTTAGAAGATATACTGAACACTCCACCGTAAGCACTTTTCATAGGAAAGTTTTAATACAAAACATAGATAAATAGAAAACATACATTAGAATTTTTAAAGTACTTTTATTTCCTTTCAATTAAAAAATTACTCAACTACACAAAATTATCAAATACAAAAAGGATAATAAAAACAATGGTTTAATAATACATACATATATTATATTTAATCCACTAAAAATTTGTATAATAATTTAATAAAAAGTACAATTTTACAATGAAATATTTAAGTGTAACAATAATTTTTAGGCTTTTTTTTCTTTAATAATTATGTTTGTGTAAATACACATAATATACATCCATATGTAATTTAGTAAAATAAACAATAATACTTATTCTAAAAAAATCCGAGTTTTTTCAATAATTTTAATATTTTTGGCGATGAGGAACTAGTCATATGTTTTTGCATTTGATCAATGTCCTTTTTACACGGTTTTTTTTGAATCAATCTACCGTTTAAAACCAGCATTTGGTATACTTTGTTAATTTTCTTTAAATGTCTAATGATGCAATAAAGGCAAATTTAAAACTCCTCAAATATAATGTAGATTGGAAATAATATGTGGATGGCAGAAATATAACACGTTTCAACTGATAGAAGTACAAAACAGAAAAGTTGACCAAAATTCAAAACTAAATTTTTGCTTCCCTTGCGAAAACATTTGCAAGGATATTAAAAAAAAATATGTATATAAAGTATCAAAATATCTACGTATGCTAAAAGGATCGAATATTTTCGAAAAATATTTTATGAAAGCTTTTTTGAGTGAAAGGTGTAAATATTGAAATGTAAGAATTAGTGCATTAACAAATCATCAAACAAAATCAAACAAAAATCATGAAAATTTCTAAAAGGATTAAATACATAAGCTGCAAAAGGAAAAACATGCTATTTCATCTTTGCGGCTTCTCTTGATATCAATATAAATATTTTTAATTTAGATATGTGATGCGCAAAATTTATACTGTGATTGTGTTGCATCTAATTGTTTATCAAACTTGCCCAACCTGGATATCGGTAAAGTGTTACTCGACAAAAGACACAATGGTTAATGTTCTTTATAGAATACCATGTTGGTGATGACAAACGTAGCCTGTTTTCAGTCAAGGTCCAGCTGAGTTCCCAATTGTTTTGGAAATCAACGTGTATAATTTTAGAGATATAACAAAAAAACTTTTATATCTCTATACAGGGCGTTTCGGTATAATATTCACATTTACCACACAATGTTTGAGCAAAATCAGTTTATCCAACTAAAGCTAA
Organism: Gymnocheta viridis; assembly: GCA_956483585.1. Taxonomy (NCBI): domain Eukaryota; kingdom Metazoa; phylum Arthropoda; class Insecta; order Diptera; family Tachinidae; genus Gymnocheta; species Gymnocheta viridis. The sequence goes on along the minus strand of OY101440.1, from coordinate 106,119,695 downwards.
AATGGGTGAATAAATGGTAAAAATTTTTAGACGTTTAGAGATCGCTTTGCACATATAAAGATTTTGAAAGCGGGCTCCCGATATACAAAATTTAAACATGCGGAAAATATGATTATGAGCAATACTTTGAAGTTACTGTTTTAAAATTTGCTTCGTTCGATGTTTGATTTTAGTTATAATTAAACAAAATTCACAACAAAAATATTGGAGATTTCTTATAGATAAGTAAAAAAATATTTATAATAATTATTTGGTTGTATATTTTAGATGTTTTTCCTTGCCAGAAAGCCTATTCGAATAATATTTCTTAGCAAAAATTAACTGTTCTGAAGCTGACTTGATTTTCATTCTCTCGTTGCTAAAAATAAACGTTTTTAAAGGTTTTTTTATTTCAATTTCTTAAACTAAAATACGAATTCAGTTTCTATAATTTCACATTAAATGAGATATTTAATTATTTGAAAAATGGAATAAAAAACAGTTTGATAGAGATGTAATTTAACAGAAATCTTTTGCCACCTCTTTGTTGGCGATAATAAAAGATTTTCTGTTGTGCCAACACAACAATGCTCTCTGTTGCCAAAATTGCAATCAAGTAATTACATTTCCTTCTGCAAATGTAGACGACGACTACACCAATATGTGACACAAACATAGGCACTTACACAAACGCACACAAGCGAACGTATACATAAAAATTTGCACACATAACATATAAAAATCTATGTACAAGTAAACGAAACAATTTAATAAAAACCTTCTCATTATAGTTAAATAAAGATATTCAATGTCTTCAGATTTATCTACTTACTCGTAAACAAGTCCACGCTCTGGAAATTACTTCTCCCATCTATTGTCGATTCAAGTTTCCCCACGTGTGTGTTATGTAGTTTTTAGTTTAAGAATTTAATAAAGACAAATTGAATTGTTGCATAAACGTGTATTGCATTATTATGTCTATTCAATATTATAACGTTTACGGTAATTTTTTTCCTATTTGTAGAAGTACATTTGTAGATGTGTGTATGATTGCCGCATCTGTTTACACGTAAATTCATGTTTACAACACCACGTTTACAAAATTTTTTTTGGTATGTTTTACATTTAATTATGTTTTATAAATTCTTTTTTTTGTGCATAATTCCGCTTGAAACATTTAATTTTAAATAACAATCATAGAAATAACAAGATCTCTTTTACTGAAAACAATTCCCTACCGCACACATTGCGTTCGAACCGCAAAAAATAAAATTGTAATAAGCAGGTTTATGGAGTAAAAATGTATTTTAGTGCTTCAATTTGTGATAAGATTTCTTTATTAAATTCAAGGTGTCCTAGAGCCCAAAATAAAACACGAAGATGTCAAAAAGCATTTCGAAATTTCTATTAAATGGGCTCAGCAAAACAATGTTAGTAGCTTTTGAGACTGCTTCAAGAAGTTACCATTAAAACAGATATCCATTTCAATAAGTAGACTGTATTTATCCAGTTTTTTAAATAAATTATTTTTGTTTTACGGTGTTTTTAAGAATTTTCCTTTCCTTTTCTTATACATATTTTTACAGAAATATTTATTTTAAATTACTATAATTTTAATAAAATATTAAAAGAAACACCATACAGATTTATAGTTATATATAGCGAACAATTCGCTTTAACGAACTGGCCTGACAGCAATTAGGTTCGTTAAATCGGAAAACAATTAGTTCTTTTTAATTTAAGAAATTTAAAAAAAGTCTCCGAGGAGAAGTGCAACAGACAATAATAACCTTTCTAACCTATGAAATTTTTGATAATTTCAATTAATTTTTATTAAAAAAGTAATAAATGAACATTTATTCATCAGACTGAAAGTACGTTCCGTACTGATGTCAAGCTCGCTTCATCAGCGTTCATTGTTCGGTTTTATCACTTTTTGCCAGGGTACTTAAGAACTTTAATTATTTAACCGTATTATTTAAAAAAATATCCATCAGATATCGCAGTGCCTTTCTTTGAACCAAATCTTCTTCCTCTTAAATTAGAATACGAAAAGGGTTTCTATTCATTTTTTGTATAAGTGAAATCAATTTCGGTTGGTCTGAAACTCCTACCTCTGATGTGTGATTATTCCCTATATTATTACTGTCATTAAGAAAGCTACAGAAACTACCAGAATATTGTCTGCAAAAAACTTTCGCTTTAATTTGGTCTAACCGCTTGTTTATTAATATTAAAAATTTCTGAAGGTCACCATTGTGAAACATAATAATAATCTAAGGAAAAATATTTGCTTTCGAATTGATATTCTTTAAAAATATTTAAAAATTTTGGCGTTCAATTATGATAATCCACAAAAAATATTAAAAAACGGGTGGGAATACTACACAAATATGTGTGTATGTATATAAAACAAAAAAATTCAAGTTATACTTATTTGACAATTTAATTAGATTCTACGTGCATTAAAAAGAGTATTTCTCTAACCAGATTTAAGGAGTATCCTTCAAATATACTTAAGTACTCGTATGTTATACCGTAACAGCTATTTAAAATACGAAAAACAAATCAATTATTGAAACATGTGCGTATGTATAAGAAACTAATATAAGAAAGCAATCTTGAATATTCTCATAAACTTTTTTTAAACGCAATGAAAAAAGAAAAACTTAAACAACATAGATATTTAAAAAAAACAAAACATCGGTGAAGAGGAATATAAAAAGAACAATCCTCACTTGCTTTGTAGCAAAAATGTAACCACAAAAGAGAAATGTTCACACCACAAAAATCACGGGTTCGCTGAAATGTGAAATAATAACAATAAAAAATATAATAATCTGCAATACGTTTCCTGTCCGCAATGACGCGACATTGGTGTAAATTTTTAACAACTAGCAACAATAGCTGATGTCCTTGTTGTCCTTCTCTTTTAACTATACAGAAGCTGTGTAAAAATAATAGATGCAATAAGAGTCCTTGTTTTTAAACATAAATCAGTTAAGTGTGAAATACTGCGGATCAATGCAAAAAAAATTGGTGTTAAAGTATTACAAAGACTCCTTTTTAAAAGCAATAAATATATCTGTATGAGAAATATTTATGATGAAAGGTGAGTTTTAAGCAATACCTCAAAGTGTAGCAGTTATTTAAAATATTTCGCTACTTCCAGAAGCACAACTGTAGTAAAAAAGTTTCATGGATTTTAAGTTTGTTATTTCTTGGTTTTAAGTGTGAATATGGCGTCAACTTGACTCCCAAAAAAAGAATCACTTTTGTTGTATCTGCATATGTAAAGAAAGTAGTAAAAACAGCAACAACTATACATACAAATGTACATACATATATACATACATATGTATGTATGTACGCAATTGAATAGAAGAATTACAAGTACAATTTTCTTGTTGATGTCTTTTCTTTACCATGGCCTGAATGGTTGTTGAAGTTTTATATTTTCAACTTGTTTTCTTCTTTTTTTTTGTTTCAAACTGTGTTTCTTCTATAATTTTATGAAATTTATTTTGCTATACTTTTCCGTTTTCAGTTTTTTTCTCACAGTTCCTTGCAGCAATGGCAAATCATCGAGGCAGGTTCTAGGCTTCAGCTACAACCGAAATCAGATCTGTACTTGTACATTTGTATTTGTATACCAAAGCTTGCAGTTAGTTTATACTGTTTAAGTGATATGTTAAATACTATTTGTTTCGTGCTGAATCTGCTCTATCATAATTTTTCTCCAGCCTTTTGTGTTTGCTGCAGCTCTTGTTCCTTGTTTTTAATATTTTTTGCCACCAAGTATTGTATAGAAAAGTGTGTGTACATTTAATGGCAGCAACATGGACTTTCAATTTAAGTATTTTATATTTAATGTTAAATATTTTTGATATTATTTTTGTCTATACTTTGCATGACTTGTATATCAAGTTTGTTGAACAAACTTGTACAAACTTTTTGTTACTAATTCACTTTGTTTTTAATATTTAAGACAATAACAATTAATTTTTGATTGCTCTTTAAACCGTTGTTGTTTATGTTTATTCCTTACAACAACGAAACAAAGCAGAAATTTGTAGAAATGTGTTTGCAAACAATTAAAAATAAGAAATAGAAAACAATTCGGAAAAATATTGTTTGTTTATTAATTTTTTTTCTTACGGTTCCTCAAAATTGTGTTTAATCCCAAGGCAACACCCCTCTTATACTAAATACTAATACGAATAAAATGATCGATTTATGCGCTGAAAAAAAGTAAAACTAATTTTTACTAATAAATCAAAAATAATTTACAAATCGCGATAATTCAAAATAATATATAAAATATTTGTAATACATGAAATTATAAAATATCTTATAATCCTTTAAATTTTTCAAAATTAAAATACATTATTCACAAACGATTAATTAAGTTCCAGTAGGTTTAATATGGGATTTTTATATTATTAATCGTTTGTGAATAAGGCCAATTGTATTTTGTATAGTGTTTATTGCAAAATGTAGTTTTAGCAGGTATTTTTTCTTAACAATATGCTTATCAACACAATCATCCCTTTTATTATTTAGCTTTTCTTAAAACAACGTATAATTTTTTTCTTATTTATAAATTTCAGTGAACATTTTTTTTAAATTTTCATAAGTTAAAAATTTGTTCAATATTTCAAAAATTACACCATTAAAAGAATGTAAATCGAGACGATTTGTTTTTTATCAAAACTATGATTTTATTAGCAAAATGTCAAAGTAAAATTATGTGTAGTAAATTGTATTATATTATTATAATAAATATTAAATAATATATTTGAATTGCGCAAAAATTAAAATATTTTCCCTGGTCAATTGGCAACATTGTCAAATTATATTTATATATATCTGTAGGTTTGTAACTTAAGCTCAAAAGGAAACCAATAACTATAATATTATTAAAAACTTATAAAAACATCCCAGTCTCAATGCTAAAAATTCTTAATAAAGTGTCTTTAAATGAAGGTCTGTAGAAAGGGCTTCGAAAGTAGGTTTGCTAATTTTTACCATCACTTTAATTTTTACTTTTTACTTTTTAAAAATGCAACCGTGGTTCACGAACTTTTCGAAGCTTCAATCAAAACTAATTGAATTTTTTAATTTTCTAATGCGTTTTCCAATTCAGAAAAAGGTATTACGGCCTTCGGTTCCTAAGGAAATTAAGTTGTACCTTGTCCTCTTAAAGGACCTTCTTTGAAAGGCAAGAAATGAAAGTCTTACATCAAAAAGAAGGTCTTGGCAGGTCTTCAACTTCAAGAAGGGCAAAAATATTATACACTTTTTTTACATACGTATCTTACATGACCATGTTGTTAATGGAGGATCTGCATGTATATCTGTATGCAAATATACATACAGATATTTGTAATTCTAAAAGTATTGTTATACTCCTTTTTATTTCAAATATTTTAAAACTAAACTTTATCCCAAAATATGTACTTCTTTTAATCTTGATTTGAAGTTCATTTAAATTGTAATTTTACTACATCGGTCATTTTAATAGAAAGCCTTTGACAAATTTTCTTCCTAAGTAAGGGAAATTCAATGAATTTTTGAAAACTTTCATGATAATGGAATTTGAATTTCTTGTTTTTTTATTTACTTGAACAAAATAGCCCTTCCAAGCCTTGTGACAATAACAAAATAAATGATTCCAAATTAAATAACACAGTACAACATTTTGCAGCTCATTGATTTGGGACTCAATTCTGAGAATTGCACGTGAATGTAGGTCCAAAAATAAGAACTTCTGCATCATTCATTTTGCATTAATAATTAATAATTACATTTTAAAACCATAAGATCATTGAGTATTTCAATAATGAAAATAACAAGTATACGTACGGTGGTACACCGAGATACAAACGTGTTAAAATATAGAAAAAAGTGATAAAAATCCGCCTTGAACAAAAAAATTCATTAAATTATTCATGCAGCCAACTTGACAAAACGAAGTTTTTGGGGCTACTTTCACGTTCAATTCTTAGAGTTGAGTCCCAAAATCACGTGTTAACATATGCTGGCATAAGCCAGCTTAATCAAATATGCAAATTCATATAAAACGCATGTGGCAAACTATAATGCACTTCGTTAAGTTGGCTAAAAAAAGTATGTAACTGACCGCATATTCCGTACGGAATCAGCTGTTTTACGGATTAGTCTGTGTATGTGTGTAGAAAAAAAAATTATATATAAAAAAATAAATGAGCCGACACGAATATGTTTTTATTTAATTTAATAGAAAATATTGATATAATTTGTTGTCCATTTTTAATAGAAATCAATAGAATCACAAAATTTCATCGTTTATATTTTTTGGTTGTTTACAATCAGTTTTGCCAGAAAACAAAAATCGTACAATGTTAAATAGGTAAACAGTCATGTTAAAATATTCTATGGGAGAAATCTAAATGTTAAATTAATTTATTTTTTTAATTTCAGATGAGAGCAAAGTATTTGTAAAATATTGAAAATTTTTATTGAAGAAAGTTAATTAAAATATATAAAAAGTTGTTCGATATTTTACAATTCTGATCAGATGATCTAATTTGGTCTGGTATATTGTTAGTTTTTATTGCTATGATTGTTTAACTGAATATTATAGTTCAAGTTTAAATCCATGTCGAATATTACATAAAAATATTATGTATGAAAACATATAATTTCAAAAGGCTTTGTTTTTAAAACAAAAAAAAAAAGATATCGAGACCTCTCTCGAACAATAAGTTTAAGAAATATTGAAATATAATTTTAATACCATTTTTTGTTTTTATGACCATCAGAAATGACAAATATTTTTAAAAATAAATACACATAAATACACGTTTGACTACACACTGTGCAATTAAATTATACTGTCACACTGTTTCATTAACAAAGAGAGAGTGAAAGTTGATAGTGTTTTAGAAAATCCTTTTTTAAGTTTGCTTTGCATGAACATTCGCATGCATTAATGTTCTAGTTGTTGTATTGGTTTCATGGTATTATGGCCATTGACCAAAAACATGTAGTCAGACATACTTTATTATATTTTTTTATAAACAAGCTTATAGTATATCTATCGTCATCATCTATACAAGAGTATCTAATATGAAGTGGTATGCTTGTATTCTATATCAAATGCACATTAGTGTTTGAACAGTTTGAACTACGAAATGTGTGTTTGTCATTGTTTTGTTTTAAAAGTGTTTCGTTCATGTTGTTGGTAATTAGTGTTTCTATTTGAGCTATGTTGTGCATCAAAGAGACATGTTTTTGCATGTGTGTTCTGTGAACTGTTTTTGTTTTGGTTTCTAAGTTTTTAATACTCTAAGTACTTTTAATTTAATGCCGTAAATTTTTTAAAAATTCAACCAAAACACTTTTTATTTATATTGTTTTTCCAACTTTGAGTATAGGAAAGGAAACCTATAAGCACACTGTGTACAGTGGCTTAGAAACATAGCGCAACAATTACCTAACCAAAAGTTTTGATAACAGATAACATACTCGTACTTCTTTTATTTGATTCACAAGCTCGAAAAATAAACTATGAACGTGTTTCATAATTTAGGTAATAAAGCCAGTTTCATTACAAAACTTAATAGTTGTAAAATTAACAGTAAGTTAAAGTTTTATTTTTTAAATGCTCTCTTTGTTGTGATTCAATCAGATTACGGAAATATATGTGTGATATATTTCTTAATTTCTTCTTAAAATCCACAATATTAGATGTATCTACATATCGCACTGCTTCCTCTAAAGGGAATCAACTCAATATTTAAAATTTTTTTGCCAGAATTTTTTGCCTCTACTAAAAGTTTTAAAATTTTGAGTTGACGCACAGGAAGCAGTGCGATATGTCGTTTTTTTGGATTTTTTACAGAAAATGACACGTCTCGAATCAAGATTTAAATGAAAAAAATTTGCTGTTGTACTTTTGGCGAAGTGTAACTCAAACAAATTACTAAAAAGGAATTGTTTCCTGGGTAATCTGCCATTGCTGTTTGAGTATAGGTATATCTGACAGAGTTAGAAAAAGTGTTTTTTGCATCAATTTGATTCCAAACCACAAGTAATCATAGGTGACGTAATTTTTCTAATTATCGTAAAAGCTATGCATGGGTCCTGATAAATATAAAATTTCAAAATTATAAATTTTTGTTTGCTTCCATTACATATTTGAGCTCCTGTTTAAATATATGTATATAGATTTATGAATTTATGTATAGCAAAACAGATTTCAGGTAAATCTTTTTAATACATATTTCATTATAATATTGTATATATTGAAACGATTAATTTAGCTCAAGATCAAACCCGAGTTTACCCATTTATTTATTCTAATTTTTTTATTTTTTTATTAGATAATTTTTTGGATAAATTCATTATATTTTTATTAATAGAGTACTATATATAGAACAATTTTTATTATTCATCATACTAGCAGAACGGATCAGTACTGACTTTGAGGTCGCTACACCATCTCATCAGCGTTCTTTGTTCAATTTTACCACTTCTGACGGTGGATACTAGTGATCAAGAATATCAACTATTTAACCGTATTATTTAACAAATTAGAATACGAAAAGTACAAACTTATTCGTTTTCACATGTCAAATCAATTTTGGTTAGTACGAAATCCCATCTATGATGAATAACTACTCTATATATTCCAGTCTCTCTTGCTTATTCAGCGCCATTGGCTGCTGAGAATAAACGGTACTTAATCATGTTGTTTGGTTTCTGTCATTTGTAGTTGAGTTTCTTTTTTAGTATTCAACCAACTATGACCACGTAAACATGTAGATTTTTTGACGCGTGCCATCGTTATTTTAATTAATTAATTAATTAATAAGTAATTAGTCGAACTTTTTTTATTAATATTGTATATATTGAAACGATTACTTATAAACATTTATTTCATTAAAAGTTATAATATTTGGATTTTACATTTTTTATCTGTCTGGCCTTAAAATTAAATATTTTTAGAAAACTTCAAAAATTATTTAAAAATGTTTTATTTTATTCCACTTTATTATCGAAACAAACAGTTGAGATTTTGGTGATAAAGTATAGAAAATGAACTTATGACTTTTTGGCCTATTATAGGCACCGCAAAAAATCTTACCAAAAAATCAGACCAAATTGTACAAATAATTTCAAAATTCCCTTGCATTTATGTCTTCAAAATAAAAATAAAAAAATTTTTTCATATCAATAAAAACATATTCAAAAAACAAAACAAAAGCAATATAAAAGAAAACATAATACATACACCACGAAGATTCGCTTTGGCTTCAGTTTTCAACCTAAGCGTTTACAAACGGGTGTTTATCTTTAGCTATATTAGTTAGTTTTTTATTATTTTTCATTTTATTTATTAATTTATTTAATTAATTTATTTTGTAAATTAGGGCCTGTCATGTGCGCAAGAACTTGTGTGGAATATTACACACACAAAGAAGGATGTCAAACTATTCAAAAAATATAGAAAAATATATAGATAATAAAGAAAAAACATTTAAATGCGCCATAATTTCGTCAATGTAACTTTTTTCATCGAAAATAGCAGATAAGTCCTTTCTGACAGGGAATTGGCTGATAAATCCATTCACACTAGGACACACGCTAGAGGTGGTAGATGTGACCAATTCGATCAGTCATTTACAATTGAAAATGGGTATTGTCTTTTAAGCTTAACAGAAAAACCAGAAACTCATTCACGGTTCCCAATCTGCTCTTATCTCAGTTTCGGAATTTTAGCTCCTTTGATTTTTATCATAACGGCAGCATACATATGTATGATGCATGTATGTATACATGTGCTTTAATCTTTTCCTTAATAATTCTAATAAATTTACTATTTCAAAAAATCATTATATTGGAAATTTTCAATAAAAAGGGCAAAAAAATTTGCACTTTTTTTAGAAACGAAAACGTAATTAGTTTTAAAACTGACAAACAAACTTTTATGTTTGACACGAATTATTTCTTTTATTTTCCAAGCAGAAAAATTAAACTTGAAAAATAATCATTAAAAGCGATTCCTAAAAATCACTTGAGTGTAACTTATAAAAGCTGTTGTTATAAAATGAAATTAATGTTTTTAATTTAAGCTAAACTTTCGTTTATATGTAACAGCTCTCGAGTACATACTTAATTATTTCGAGAAATTTTGAGAACATTTGATGAGTTTTCTTTCCATTTTCGTATAATTTTTTCTGTTTTTTGCTCGATACTGGCTGCTTGTTTCCATATTTTTCGATAGTATTTTCTGATTTTCGCGATATGGCACTTTTGAAAACTTTCTACTAATTTGATCATGAAGGATTTCATATATTTTATTATTCCGAATTTCCAAATTCTATCCTTGTAGTAAGAACCTTAAAAAAAGTGCGCTTAACACTTTCCTTTTCTTTTGGTTGGATAAAATTCTTTTAGTAATAAAGGAGATTAACTATGATTGACATTTTTTAAATGAAATAATTTATGAACGTTAATATGTGTATGATTGTAGTTCGATTACTATTTATACACTTATTAATTGCTTTTAAAGTTTAAACTAACTTTGCAACATAAGTATACACATTAGGGGTATAACCAAATTTCTTCCCTAGCAGTACGAAATAGCAAATATTGTGCTACTTACGAAAAAAAAATTTTTCGGTCGCTGGAAAATAAAAACCTCACCTACAAAAGCGATTTTCTAAAATCCCTTAATTTAATTTAATCAAAAAAATTTTTAATATTTTATTAATAAATTATTAAAGAATATGAATAATTTCATAAAAAACAGTGAGTTTTTGGCTAAATACAAATAAAAATAAAAAAAAATAATTTTCCAACTTTACTTAATATCATTTTTTTAATACTTTTCAATGGACTATTCGACTATGCTAGGGCCATTTTGATATTTGCGAAAAATGGGAATAAGTTATACCCGTAATGTACATACTTATTGTTATAGTCATGCATACATATCATACGTACATAAATTCTCAAGTGCATATGTGTACCTTTGTCACCATGTTTAAGGTTGAAACAAATAAAAGAGTCAGTGAAAAAGAAAAAAGCCCAAAATAATAAAATGGGCAATAAAAGGATTTTCATCTCTTGTATTTCATTCGTATTGTGAACTCTTTATTCCAAAAAAAAATAAACAACATTATTTAAGAACAAATAAATTAGTGAAAAAATGCAGTGGATTTGACATGGATTGCCACTTAAAGCACGACACCCCTGCATTGCTCAAAAATAAATAAAATTGCACAAAAATATATACAATACGAAACAATAATAATAATAATAATAATAATAACTACAGTTGCTGCAACAATATACGTGTAACCATGGGATGCCTGTTTAATAAAATCTAAAAATTTACTTCAGCGCAGCAAATACAAGAGAACAACTAACAGGAAATGGGTCATTCCATAAATAGGGAATAGTTGCTTCAGAAAACTGTATAAATACGCAACTCTACTTATGAACTCATTAGGTTTGCTGAGTGAGAAAAAATATAAGATATTATTTTTAAATCAAATGAAATAAATTTTCATAAAAACTTGAACCAACGATCTCAATAGTTGTGGTCGCAAATGACGCTGAACGTTCTGGACGGCCAATTGAGGTCAGTACACCCGAAAATGTCGAAAAAATCAACGATATGGTGTTGGCCGATCGAAGAGTAAAAGTGCGTGAGATTGTTGATTCCATGGGCATTTCATATGGCAGGGTGCTTTCGATTTTAAGTGCTCAGCTGGTTTTAAGAAAGTTCTCTGCAAGATGGGCGCCGCGTTTGCTCTCAATTGACCATAAACGTAAACGAATGAGAACTTCAAAGGATTGTTTGGAGTTGTTTAACCGCAATCGGGAACAGTTTTTGCGGCGTTTACTGTGGATGAACAATGGATCCATTACTGTACTCCGGAGACATAACAGCAGTGTAAAGAATGGGTTTCTCCGGATGAACGAAAAAATCAACGATATGGTGTTGGCCGATCGAAGAGTAAAAGTGCGTGAGATTGTTGATTCCATGGGCATTTCATATGGCAGGGTGCTTTCGATGTTAAGTGCTCAGCTGGGTATAAGAAAGTTCTCTGCAAGATGGGTGCCGCGTTTGCTCTCAATTGACCATAAACGTAAACGAATGAGAACTTCAAAGGATTGTTTGGAGTTGTTTAACCGCAATCCGGAAGAGTTTTTGCGGCGTTTACTGTGGATGAACAATGGATCCATTACTGTACTCCGGAGACGTAGGAGCAGTGTAAAGAATGGGTTTCTCCGGGTGAACCTGCTCCGAAGAAGGCCAAGATAAGTTTGTCGGCCAATACGGTGATGGCAACAGTTTTTTGGGATGCACGCGGGATAATCCACATCGATTACCTTCAAAAGGTAAAAACATTAACGGCGAAAATTATGCCAACTTATTAGACCGATTTAATCAGGATTTAAAAAGAAAACGACGCCATATGGTCAAGAAAAAAGTTCTTTTTCATCAAGATAATGCAGGGTGCACACGTGTGCAGTCTCAATAACAAAACTATATGAATTGGGATACGAATTGATACCTCATCCTCCATATTCTCCGGATTTAGCCCCTTGTGACTACTTCCTATTTTCAAACCTGAAGAAATGTATCGGTGAAAAGAGATTTAACTCCCACGATGAAATTATTGACCAAACAAATGCCTGTTTTAAGGACCTCCAAAAATCTTATTTTTTGGAAGGGATACAAAAACTGGAGAAACGTTGGACTAAGAGTTATGAAGATTATGTTGAAAAATAAATTTTTGTTTTGCAAAAAAAACTGTGTTTCATTCAAAAAGTCACGGACTTATTGATTCGCGCTCGTATTATTTAAATATTTATTTATCCCTTTAAACTCCTTTGACTTGTTTACACCTCCAACACGGGTGACAACACGAACACCATAAAAGATCGGTTGTTTGGGTTTGAGTTGTGTAATATGGTGCGCCATTCTGCCGAGACAAAAGATTGTCCAACTTCATATCTTGCATTTCAGACTATAACAACTGATTTTGGTCTACTAACTGATAATCAATATTTCAGAAAAAAATTAATATTAATGTCAAACTAACTTATGATTTAAAAAAAATTGATTATTGTATTCACATATTAGATAATAATCCAAGGCAATTTATAGTAGAACAAAGTTTCTTACACTTTATTCAGAATGACTTGAACATGAGACAATAGTCTTGGTAATTCTTGTTAGATTAAGTTAAAAACGTAAACTGAATTTTTCAAATGCTAATAAAACGATTAAGCGGCTGTAGAACCCAAATTAATCGATTCGATCGTGAACAGAAAATAGTAAATTTTTAATTAATCGAATAGTTTATCGGGTAGTTATTAATCGCTGTCGTATACATGAAATGTCGCTTACGATACACCTTTTTTGGCTAGCTTTTTTAAAGTTGTCAACCTTTTTGACATTTAAACTATTTTCAACTTTCGATTGTTTTACGGTTTGGGGCTAAGAGGTCGATATTTATAGATATTCATAAAAATCCACAAAGGAAATCCCCCAAAATAGCATTTAAATTTTTTTATTTTTTCGGCACAATTGTTTGCGTACGCAGTAAGTGTATGAGTAGAATGGTGTAGAACAGTGATGCCAAGAGTACGGAATTTTTCCTTTTGTAGGGAATTTATTGGAAAATTTTCAGCGAAGGGAAAACTGTGCTCTTTTCCTTTTTTCATTTTAAGGAAAATGTAGGGAATTTGTAATACTTTGTTTTTTCTTTTTTATTACGGTATAATTGCGTAAAAGACCACACAAAAGTGTAAATATTACATTTAAAAATGTTAATTTCAAATTTTGTTACAGTATTACGCGAGATATTTCATACAGACAGAAAATATTTTTAGCTAAGTAAAATCTAAAAACAACAAAAATTAAATAAATGCCTGATTTCCCTGGAAGAATTTGTATAAAAAATTTAAGTTTTGTTTTTATGTTTAATATATAAATTAAGACTTTTTAAAATTATATATATTAAGCTATTTTAATTATTCAACCCTTTGTTCATTCTAACTTTCCCGGAACCCATTTTTTAACGTGGTCAACATTTTATTAAGCATTCATAATTAAGATTTGATTACCTTGTGAGATCTCTGCATCCTTATTTTAAAATAAAATTTTTTACCTGGCGATATAAATATACAAAATTTCAATAATCAAAAAAAATTAATTTTTGATAAAATCAATGAATTTTTAAAGTAGAGAAAAATGTTGGGAACTTTTTGTGTGTAGGGAAAAAGGGGGAATTTTGTAGGAATTTTATTAAATTCTTGCTGGCATCAGTGGTGTAGAATACATTTGTATAAAAATTTTGTTGTGCTTTTATAAATAAATAAGGGTATGTATGGTTTTTTCTTTATCAACTTTTAATTGCACAACAATGGTTGCCAAATGAAATGTATTAAATTGTAATTCATGTAGAAAGTGAAAAAGAATAAAAATATTGGTGCCAGTTTGTTTTTTGTATTGTTCATGTTTGAGAAAAAATTGGAATGGATACAATATTTTGCACTGATTTTTTATTTGTATATTTTTTTTATTCAACCAAAAGAAGTTCTTTATTTTCAAATAATTTTACAAATAAAAACATACATATCGATCCTTAACCGCAAGAAAATCGTAACTCATAATTATGCAAATTTTAGGAGATGTATCTATTAATTACTAATTAATTAATATTAATTTTAATTAAATTAGCATTAAACATTTACATAAACGCATACGATAAAATACAAAAACATTCTAAATAAACCACCTAAAACTCTGTCTCATTTCTATACAAAACGAAATTGGACAAACAAACACACATATACTCTTTCTGTATTTTTCAAGTTGAAGCTAATACACGCATGTGTAATAAGTGTGTATGTTTTTATTTGCTGATAGCTCCCTAAATATCGAAACAATTTAAATAAAATTAAAATTGTGCAGATCTAAGTAAAAAACCGTTTAAAACCATTCAAATAAAAGGGATCTAAAAAACGTGTTTGCCTATTAATAATATAGATATTTGAAGTTTTAAGTTGAAGTCTAGAGTACATTGGACCGATATAAATGTTTATGTATGTATTAGTATTAGTTTGTATTAGTTTGTATTGTATTAGTTATAATGAATCTCCTACAAAATAACTTATTTTTGTATGTGCTAAGATTTTTAACGTCCCGCTTCAAAAATTATGATGTTCCGCATTTCAACCCGATTTTCGGAAATCGAGCTTAAAAGTTAGAAACCAGTATGATTATTCTTAAGATGTTATCCTTTTGGCTATGAAAGAATTCGGTGTCTGGCCATTTTATTGATTTAGAGTTTGACTGTATCGATTTGAACACCAGTTTCTGTTTTAATAAACCACTAGATACTAAGCCAACCGAACCCCAAATTCTCCCAGCTCTTGAACTAAAAATCAAGGTCGATTGACCAGTTTGTGAGATATTATTGATGAATTATTTCAAAAAACATCGCTTTACATTAATAGCTTCTAAAGTCTAAGTGGATTTAAGGATTCATTTATTTGTGTGGTTCAAGAGATGTCTTTGTGCAAAAATGTTAAAAAGGTTTATCATTGTTTTTGATATGAAAAAGCTTGAGAGATAGAAAATTTCCTAATTTTGATCACTTTGGGGTGGAGCTTAAAAGGAAATTCCAGGCATTGCCTGAGATATCAACCGTTCTCCGTATTTTTTATACTTTCTTTTCTCGTAAAAAATCTGCTAATTTAATGCAATAAAACAATTAATTAATATATATCAAGACTGCTTCTGTCATATATCCACAGAAAACTGTTATTTCATTGCTAATCATGTAATTATTGTTAGTCGTTTTTTGTCTACTTGGAAAACTGAATTTTTCCTGAAACAAATTTGCTGTTACCAACAAAATTTAAGCTTTCAAAAATTTAACGACAAAATACATTTCAGGTAAAATTGATTTTGCCGTTTTCCTTTACGCCACTCATTATGGCTTTCAAATTATTACAGATAATGTAAATGTTTGTAAGTAATCGATTTGCATTAACAAACAAAAATAGCGAATCATGCTAAATACGAGAGTCTTGTAGTTAAGGTTCGATTTGCATACATATTCAGATTTTTCTGTTATTATTATTATTTGGTGCATAAAAACTAATAGAAGCCATACATTTATTAGCGGAAGTTGTAAATTGGCGGAAGGAATTGCTAAGAAGGTGTAGTGTTACGATTTGTTTATATATTTCATATAATGTCAGTGTTCTATTGTTCAATCGTTAAATACAAAGATTTTGTTTCGTTGCTCTTAATTATAAAGTATGAAATTGGTGAACTTAAACAATTTTGGAATTTACTACTACCTGGCTAATCTACCAGAATAATATATGATCAACATCACGACAATTGTGGTTTTCTTAGTAGTACGTATGTTAAAAATTATACTGAGAGTTAATGCGTAACTATATTTACTTTTTGTTTCGTAGTAAAGTAAAGTAAGTGAATCTTCTTACCACATATGTTTACGTTAAAACAGAAATTAACTAGTTATCCGTACACATACCTCGTACCCAACAAATATCTAATTATTATTCTACTTAATTACACTGAATACGTATCTGAATGTATAAAAAAAGATCACCGCATTTGAAAAACGATCTAACCTAGTTTCGTGTTTAAAATATAAAAAGTTGCCAACCAACAAAAAAAATTATTATATAAACCCAGTATTGGCAAAATGTTAATCTGATTAATCAGTAAAAGAGTTAATCGTGATTAATAATGAAAAATTAACTAATAGTAATCATAGTTTTAGTGATTACGATTATTAATTGCAATCATTAATTATCACAGTAGATCACAGTAATCAAAATTTATTTAAGGGTACAAATGGAAAATTTTTCTCCTGACACTCTTTCTGTATTTTAGTCGTAAGTTTTATCTCTTATTAAATTTCATAGTTTTTAGTTTTTTAGAACTACTTTTTGCAGTTTTTTGTGATTTGTGTGTTTTTTCCGAGATATTGTTACTCATTACAATTTCAATGTATTAAATTATACATGCAACATATATGGGGCATACAATTTTCCTATCCATATGTATATGGTTACTTTACAGCTTTTTAGCTGGACAGTTATTAATTTCTGACCTATTAACCACATAAAGCTAAAATTAGGCCCGTATTCATAACAAATAGTTTGTATTTGTAGTGTAAAAGTCAAACACGTCCTTCGGGTTCGCTTGTCTACATCTTAATCACGCTTTTTTATTGAAAATCTTAAAATGGCGCTTACAGTCGATATTTACATGCATTCTACTGTTGGCTGCAATTCTTAGATAGTTGCATAAAATAGTAATACATATTATAAAATATAGAGTGTATGTTATAATTATGAAACTTTGATGGAGTTATAATGGTTTCAATTATTTAACTATATAAACTTAACAATAGGGAAAAATAGCTAATAAATATAGTAGAGAACTACATGACCTTACATATTTGAAACTTTTTTTTTAAATTTTCCTTCAAATAGATTTCAAACCCAAATTATTTTTTTATGAATACGGCAATTAAAATTTATGCTGAGATAATATTCACAAAAAACCGCGTCACTGTACTTTAATATCTGAAACCACCCAACTGTTTTCAATGAAATTTTGTAAGTGCGTGTAGTTGATTTCAGCTTGAAAGACAGTATTTTCAGGTGTTGCTGTATTCGAGAGTTTTTTTGTAATGGAATTTTTTTGCGTATGTTTTAAGTTGTTTATTCAAAAATACACACACTCAGTGCCTTTAATAATTTTAAGGTGTTCTGTTGCAAGACAACTTCTGCCTGTGCAAAAAAAAAGAGAGGACAGAAGATTAGAAAATCTTAGTAGATTGGAAATTTTCCGTTCTATGCAATAAAATTAGAAATAAATACATAAAGAAATTTTTACCTAAAAAATTTTGCTTAAACCAAATCTGATATGCTAAAGCAGAACATTTCAATTTTTAATTAATCTTATTGCAAGAAATGCCTTACATTACATTTATTACAAAAACGATGTATTCTTACTGCTTTTTAAAAAACTTTGCCTAACTTTCCTGCAAATACAAGAGAAGCAAAAACTTACAATTAGAAATTCAATTTTTAGTTTCAACTGGAAAGAAAAAAGCCAAAGGCAAAAACTTTTTGCTTACAACGTCTACTATTTGCTTATATATAAATGAATGTGTTTTTATGAGTTATTTCTCTTTTATTTTTTGTTGTTAATATAATTTGGATAAAGTTCATACGGCAACCTCTAGTAATAAACTCGGAAATTTTTGAAACATACTACATACCACTCATTCACTATATGCTGGCTAAAATTATTTTTTTTTCTTAACAACCACGCATACCAAGGTAACATTTTTTCTATATCCAGGCAAACATGCTTGTTTCGTGTCAAATCGAAATTGATTTGACAATAAGGTATTTCTCAAATATAATTTTTTGAATAATTTTTTATTCAAAAATATTAAAATGATATTTTTATTTTACTTTCTTAATTCAGAATTTAAGAATCTCTACTATACATTTAGCAGCATTAGATAAACTGTTTTAGCTGGCTCCAAAATCTTAAAAATAATTTGACATCGAATGTAATTGGGAAACAAAACTTGATAAGGATATGCAAAAGCTCCATTATTCGTTGATTTTTTTTTTTAATTAATATCAATATGTCTAGTTTTTGAAGAAATGCTGGGATCAAAGTTTGCAGTGAATCGAAAAAACTGACATGCTTTGCGCTTGTTGGGATATAAGTATGTATTTAGACACTCATGTGTAGGAAAATCCTGCATGTTCATTTCCTAGTAGTAATATTTCAGGCAAAATAAGACAAAATATTTGGCAAACAATTACAAGAACTTGACACTAACACTAAAGTTTCTTTAAGGTTTAAAGTTATTACAAATACTTGTTCCATTATTTACGAGCAGAGCTATACATTCAAAAACTGTGTGTATGTGAGTGCAAATTCATAAAGCTCGAAGGAGATGGTAGTTGCTCTATAACGTTTTTGGTACAGGAAATAATAATAATGGTAGAGAACTTGAAAAAACTTGGATTGGATGGTATTTTGTTGAACCTTCTTCCTTTTCTTAAACGTTATATCGCTAAGAACTCTTTTAACTCGTGTTACGATTTTAGCCAGTTGTTTCAAACTTTTTTTTCTAAGGAACTAAAAAGTATCAACAATTTTGTGCCAGGACCTTGAGCTCCGGTTTAACTTATTCTTAAGGATTTTTGTTGCAAACAGACTGAATACAAATTGAAATCATGTTTTGAATTTGTAACTTCAAATGGTGTGAAATGAATAAGATAACGAACCATAACTATCGGGCGTAATTATCGGGTTCAACATAGTTCTGTATTTGTTTGGTAGCTATACATTTCGTATGTGGAATAAACTACATGTAGATGCCCTTCTTATCACTTTTGATTTTAGAATAAAAATGCCACACTAATTTAATTTTTCTTTGAAAAATTTTAAAGAACAATAACAAGGAATCATATTAGACTGTTTTTTTTTAATTTCAGTATTACTTGTATCATGCGTGATAAGGTCTTAGAAGGGGTCAACTAGTGTTGGTTACTACGACCACAAACATATTATTAAATTATTTTTGTTGTGCAAACATCTAATTGCCATACTGTGCATGTGTTAGTGTTTTCATACTCCTTAATTTCTTTTGCTGTTATTATTTTTTTATAGGTTTCTTCCTTCTTGGGCGTACCCGTTTCATCTTCTACAGTTTTCAAATAAAAATATACCCTCATAGAATTACTTACTATAAAGAAAAAGAACTGTATGAAAATTGTTCGTAGGATCTAATTCAATATTGTAAAACTTTTATAGAAGTTTTTCTTAAGAAAAAAAGTATATATGTACTCATACCATAAAAATATCTTGTAAGAAATGAAATAAACCTTAAAAAGGTTTTATTGAATTATTTTTTGTCTTTGCGGACAAAGTTTATATAATTTTTTTTTTAATTTGCATATAAAAACTATACGTTGTTATAGATTAATTTTTATATTTTTTGTGAATTAGAGTTCATAACAGTAAGCAAAAAGAGCAATAGAGCTTTCATAAAGTAAAAAAAACGATTGATTTGAATATGTCTGGTGTTTTGAGGCATCCTCATTGCACAAAATTAAAGATGGTAAATTTAAATGAATTTGTTATTTATAATTTAAGGTTTTTTTTTATTACAGTGTTAAACTTTTTATAATTTCATTTGAACTTAAACTTTAAAAGTTCTATTTATTTCGAGTTTTATGGACTTACGAGTACTATTATTTCGGACTACCAAAGAATAAATTTATGTCAGCTGCATTTGTGTAGAAACTGAAATTGGTTGTCTAAATAATAATAAAAAATATTCAATACGTAATTTTGAAATTTTTGTAATATTGATTTATTGTTGTCAGATCATTTATACTTTTTAATTAAAATTATTTAAAATGTTAACTGCCTCAAAAAGTATTTATTACGATTATTATTCATGTGTATATCTTACAAGAATGTGGTGACATTACTTCAACCAATCCAATGATGTGCACCACACATAATTTAATTTTTGACATTCTCACATTTACCTTAACTTTAATGTCATTTAAAGTTCATGAAATTCAATTTAAGAAAAATACTTATACAAACATACATAAAATATAATCATAATACAAAATTAGTTTGCTACAAGGCGAACTTAAAATAAGAATATGTGAATTTAAATATGTATAATCTAAAAAATTATATGCATATAAAAATATTATCTTAACCATACCAGTCATTCATAAATAAAGTTTTATCATCTAAAATGTTTCACAATTTTTTTTTTCAGAATAAATATTAAGAAATTTTATGCAAAATAGCTAAAAGTCAAAAGATTCTCAACAACTAAAGCATGTGAAAAAGAAAAATTTCTTAAGTGTGAAATTAAAGCAAGAATAAATTGAAACATGTATGACGGTTTAAATGCTTTTAACTTCGGTTTTTTCTCTTTTGGTTTTTTATTTGAAGCCTTCGCAGGCAGAGGGAGGCATAAGAGGCGGATGATAAAATATTATATAAAGAAATATTTTAATTTTTAATTCCGTGGTATTTGTCACATCATTCTAAAATTGTGAGTCTTCTTCATTTCCTTACTTTAACAAAGATAATTAGATTTACCTTTTACTTATTTATTCATTCTTCTTCACTGTCTTTGCAGTCATAACTTTGAAATATTTTAATTTAAAAATGGAAATAATAAAATGAGAATTTCAAACCAGATATTTAATAACGCACCCAACAAACATTTTTTCTCAAATTATTCTTTTCAAACTTATTGCCAGTTGGTGAATATGGAAACGACTTTATTTTCTTATTTGAGACAAAAACAAATTTTTACAACATTTGTAATTGAACGAAAGATTTTCTTTCAATATCGGCGAACAGTCAGATAAGGATCAATATTATTTTAAAAGCAGGCAGAAGTTTAAAAATTATATCAAAATATAAGTTTATTGGAGAATGTATTTTGACCAATGGGAATAATAATAAATGGCAATAAACATTTCCCCTTTTTGATAATATCAAATACAAATACAATAGCTTGAACCGATATTCATCTCAGCAGAAATAAAATCGAAGTAAAATGGGATTTACACTTAAAGATTTCTCCTGGTCATCATATATTCGCTAACCTATCATCGATATAATATTTTTCGCTCGGCCGATTACGTATGCCGTTAATCTTAGATGGTGGATGCAAAATATCTCTCATGATATATTGATTTCCTTAACATAAGTAATTTATTAATCGACATATATGAGAGTTAGAACCTTTCAACGATCACTTCTTTATTTATATATGCATATATTTAGATATATAAATTTCATTTACTTTATCTATTTCATAAAATAAAAATAAAATAAAATGATTTCCAGAAAAACCTCAATTAACTCAATAAAAATTTGAAAATAATCTAGATTGTCACTCCATTGAAGTACGAGTACATATTTAATATAATAAATTCACTAATAAGCCCGCAATTTTTTTCTTTTTTTTAATTACATTAAGCATTTATTACCTGTTTTGATGCTGCGAATACGTTCACATTTTTTGAGAAATTAAATTTGTTTCATATAAGATATGAATATAAAATTTATCTTAATTTACTACAAATAATTTTGCTTCCTGGAAATATAATTTCCTTATGACAAAATCCTATGAATATTTAAAATTATTTACGCATAATTTTGTTACAGGATATAAGGAAGCAGTCGATTGCTGAGAATAAATTTTGTAAATTTTTGTGATTGTATCAAATAAGAGTGCGGTAAAAAATAAGAAATTGGATTAAAAACGAATGCAAGTTAAAAGTTAATTTATTTTTTATGTTCACATCCATGTAAGCAAAAATATTTTTTTTATACATAAACTAAATCCTTTATAATCAATTATAGAAACACACATGATATTGCTGAAGATTTTACGTTTGATTTTATGGTCTAAAATAAACACAGCACCATCATTAAGCAGTAACTACGTAAAAAATGCTTTAAAGAAAACATAATTTTAATCTTTATTAAAATGTTCAATTCATTAGCTTCAAAAAGCGCATTCAACCAAAATGATCAATTATTAAATAACACATGAGCTGCACTGACTTAATGACCAACCATTGATGATATAACAAATCAAATCAAAATCAAGATAGCAAAAATGAACTTAAATCAAATTGAATCACTGTGGTTATATGGAACTTAAAAAAGTAATCAAAGCCTTTCATTATCTGTTGGTCAATATAGAAACCAATACATAAATACCGCATCTCTCTTTTCAACCTCATGAGTAACGACATTTTAAGTTTAGTTTTTGTATGTGGTTATGACCACAATTTAATCATTGTCAACAACAATATTACAAACATCACCAGCATCATAAAACAGTTTCGATAGTACAGGGCAGCAGAAGGGACATCATCGTCATTGTCATGGCATAGAATTATGAAATTGCCTTCAAATGGTAGAATTGTGAAAAATATGTGATTTTTATGTGTTATTTTTATTATTACTGGTTCTATTATTTTAAGGATAGAAATTATAACCGCTTGGTTTGTCCATACATAAGTATAGTATTCATTCGTACAAACAAAAATACTATTGGCCACTCGTCATGAACATTCTTTATTGTTTTGATCATTACATTTTTTTAAAATAAAACTCATACATACGAACTCTCATATATGCTTATAAACATTAATTCAATTGTACTCCTTCTGGCTAAAGTTAAAGGAGTGCATTGTTTATGGCTCAGTGAAATAAGTTATTAAAAAATTCTTTTAAGCATCTACAATTTAAAATAAAGCACACTATCAGAATTTCTGTCTCTAAAACTCATCGTTGTAAAAAATGTGTATTTCACCTCTAAGATACTAACCCCGATACCAGTTGAATATATTGTAATGTAAAAAATGTAAGCATTAGAAATTAATGTCTCATACAAAATAAGACCTACACAGCACAAATGTTGATGGCTAAGTGATGAGCTAAAACGCTAAGATACACACGCTTCGTTACTGCTTATTTAACATTTAAACTAATTACTTTAACAAGGTGATTTCATTGGCGGAAGTAGTTACATACCACTCTCGCTTAGAGATAACGACTTCTAAATGACATTACATGGAAATCATAAGAATAACTTTCTACTTTGAAGGTTCTGAGTTGCAATACGGGTAGTATTATCTTCTACGCTTTCATCCAGTTTTGTTTAATTCATTTTTAAGTTGAAACCAAATATGCGTTTTCTTTTTCAGTGTAATTTTGAAATTTGACTACTAAACATTTTAAAGCCTTAACTTTCTAATGTTTTCATCCTTCCTCTCGAATAAACTAAGAAGTGTACGAACGAACTTTTTATGTAACATTACTCGTATGTATGTACATTTGCAATTGAGCGGAAATAAGTTTTATTTAAGTAGAAATCGAGATTTAAGTTACTTTTTTTAATTTATCTGTTGCTACAGTTAACCTTATGAAACGATTTTTATCAGATTTAGTTTTCCTGAGATTCCTACTAACATAAATTTTCATTCCTAAAGGATAACTAATGCTAATGAGTGTTAAAAATGTTTTTTTTTTATTTGTGTTTCAACTAAATATAATCTGCGAGAATGCTTCTCGATGTGCGCGAAGTTACGTGGAAGCGTACAAAGATAATCCGCATGTGTCAACGGATCAGGTAGCTCCGCTCAGAGAATGAAATTAATGCTGTTACTCTTGTCAAGGTTTTTCCAAAAATAAAACGTCATATATCAGATGATAAGTAAGTCATTACTTAACTATTTTTTGGTAATGCTAACAGAAGAATCCAATTAAGAAAGTATAATGTTTGTTACTTGAAAAATTTAACCAATTTTTTCCTCGGTCGTGGTAGAAGATTTATTCTAAACAAATTTAACTCTTAGTTCTTGTGCAAGTTTTAATTTTTAATCCTCGACTAAAAGAAGAAGGGCATCGTATATTTAAGGAGTGTATATTCACTTATACATGCTATTGTAGCTTGAACAAGAATGTTTTTAGCTGCATTTGCAGCCGCTTGAAAGTATCCACCTCTTTACTATACGGGGTTTTTTAAGACATCAGATACAACTAATTTAGTGTTCGATCGAACGCACTTTTTCAGACCGAATTCGATACCGATTTTTTTTAATATAAACAATTTTTAAAATTTATTTATATAATAAAAATAAAATTAACGCGCATAAACATACTTTAATTTACCACTGAGTTCCTTTCTGTACAGAGTTGCAGTCTTGTGTATCTTTCACGATACACAAACATAAACAAAAAATTTATACAAACTTCGTTGCTCGACGGAAATTTTACCGGATGACGAACATCAACTAAATATAGATTTTTGCGAAACCCGATTGCGAACCCCACCGTTAACGATAAAACAAAAAAAGTGGTGTGAAATCTGAGTAAGTTCTTGATATTTATGTCAAAATAAAAATTTTTATATTGCAAGCAATCTTCAAACTACTGCAAAAATTTCATAAATTTCTTAACTAGTAGACCTTTGACTGGGCGTAACCAATTCTTTTAAACTGCAGTGTGATATCTCCCACAGAGAACAATTACTTAACATATTATCTAATGAATTATAAGGGAAAAAGTTATTCAGTTTCGTAGATATTTTTGTATTCCTGCTGCGTTTTTATAAACTCGATAAAAAAAAGCGTAGCACCTTTCAAACAATTATCATTAATTATAAAACTGAGAGAGCTACCCAGTTAAAAAAAAGTGTAAGTTAATTTTTGAACGTGCACTGCCATGGGTGTGCCTTTATTATAAAAAAACACATATTATCATATATTGATGAAGGCGAAATAATTTTAGCGCCTCATTTTGCAAAATTAAACGCTTCTAATTGTGAAAAAAATCGAATTATAATTATTTTGCATACAAATTTTAACGAGGTCATTATTGTTCAAATTATTTTTTTAATAAAAATATTTTTTTTCAAAACTTTTAATTGTTCTTTATTTATTATTTCAATGATACAATAAAAATATGTGTAATTATAGCTAAAAAAAGAATAAAACATTTACTTAGGAACATAGGTCGTCAACGTCAATTAAACTTGGTGATGTTTCAGTAATATACTTTTTTCCGTGAATGGGTTATTAGCCCATAGCACAACCTACTTTTAGAGGTGGTAGGAAGCCTATTTCTACGGTTGGTACTTCAGAGGGAAAAACATTTAACCTCCTACTCCCTGAGACGCTTTTTTAGCCATTCAGGAGACCAATCGATTCTCTCATCCTTTCTCAAGCGGGCCAGGGACCGGTTACGGCGGAAAGTTATATTAATTTTTTTATTATACTAAGAGGCAAACACGTTTTTTAGATACCTTTTAGCGCCGTAATACTGAACCGATTTGGAAAAGATTTATATGTTTTTAATGGGGATTTAATATAGATGTGCACATTCTTAATTTTAATCGCTTTAGTATTTTGGGAGCTATAAGAGTTTGAAATTGCTAATAATAGATGCATACTTACACATACAAAGTGTGTGTGTGTGTTTGTCCATTTCGCGTTGTGTAGAAATGAGACAGGGTTTTTTCTATATGTATTTTGCAATAAGAGAGAGTTCTAAGTTGTTTATTTGGAATGTTTTTTGTTTTTTGTACTTTATCGTATATATTTACGTAATTGCTTAATATTTAATTACTAGAATGCGGGCGATTCGCCGTTGACCGCTGTATATTACTCGCTTTAAATTATTGTGGAAGGTGACAGAAATTTTGCCATGTCTTCTATAAATTTTTTATTAAAAGTAAATAAAAATAAACAAATTACTGCCATAATATAAAATTTTTATTCGTTACTATAATCGGATAAAAATTGAATTACACTGCATTCCTTTAAATTTATGCCAAAACGTTGTATATGATTTCATATAGTGCTTCAATTTACTTAATATTTTTTTTTTATAACGAGTAATTATATTCTTTTGTAATTTCCTCTTTTATCCTGTTAATGAGTGGGCACGAGTATGTGTCCATAATTATTTTGTTTGAATGCTCAACTCAACTAGTTATACACATGGTGGTCCAGAAAGATGTTTAATTTTCAAATAACGTTATTTTAGCTGCCCTAATAACATGACGAAATTTTGTGCTCATTATAATTTTGTTAAAATAGAAAGTTGAGTTTTTTTACTCAAATATATAATTTTATAACTCTAAGAATTAAATTTTTGTTGGCAACATCAGAGAATCCCCGTTCTACGGAAGTTTCCGTATTAAAAATAATTTTCTACAAATCGAAAACGCATCCTCTTTTTATATCAGCCTTTTACAACAAACACAGTGCGTTTAAACTCGAACTGCATCTGTTTGTATATATTAACACATGTACTCAACTGTATGTAAATACATTCATGTGTATATATAAGTATGTAGTTAAACATATTTATTTAATGTGTATACGTTCATTAAATTATTAATTGTTCATATAACCACCATTATATGTAAATAGTATAAATGTTGAGATGAAAAACAAAAAAAAAATTAAAACTTAAACTCCAATAAGAAAGAGCACATCAACAAAAATCTCATAAAATAATAAAAAAATAATATATAATTAAATTTTAAAATTGAAGGATTTTTAGCAAAATAAATTATAAGCCCGTTTATTATGAGGGTTTTCAGATATCTTATATGATTCGTATCCATGACCTAATTTTAGGTGGTAAAATCCATTTGAATTAATATCCTTTGAGTTTTCCTTAGTAAATTCTCTCAAGATTTATTAAGATACTGCGAGAATGTTAGTGTACTGTAGCAGTACCCCATATATATTTGCAGGATTGTCTCTTTTAAGCTCCTGCTCTAAGTCTCAAAAGTACACTTGCAATTTAGAAGCATTGCAAGCATTACAGTCACATTATTGTAAATGCAAAAAATTTCTTCCAAAGAGTTCAGCAAGAAATTGTGATGCGGATGTGGGGCAACTTCTGACTAACTCAAAAAATTTTGCACAAAGTTACGCGTATTAAGAATGTTAAGAAAAATTATTTATTGGATGTACTACAAATGTTATTTACCGTACAAATTTTCATTTTGGTATGTACAAAAATATTATATTTTTCATCGACATAATCGAACTCTTATTGAATTGCAATATTGAAAAACAATATCAGCCAAATGGCCGCTACGGCTGCGCTTGTAGGACCATATTGTTTTCACGGAATTTTTTATCGTCAATTTCCACATTTGCGGCTGTATGTTCACTATAAGTTTACCTTTGAGGTCTTGAATCAATTGTTGGCTATCGGAATAGACTTTATCCTTCACGTAGCCCCAAAGAAATACTGAACTCCGTGATAAGTATTTGTCCAACTTAAAACATTTATATTTATATATAAAATAAATATTTTCTTGATTGCGTATACATTCATTAAGAGTTCAGTATCCGTTTTAGCCATACATCTCTTTCATTTTTGCGATACTTAAACGAAAGGAATGCGTTATAAAATCTTGGAGCAAATTTATTTTATTACAAAGAGCTTTTATTTTTTTAATTTATTTAAGAAATCTGCATGAGTAGATTTTTTGCGTATTTGTTTTGTGACTAGAACGTTTTGATTTTTCATTTGAAATTTCCTGAAAAACAATTAGAAAATTATGAAATAAAAATTAAAGTGATGCGTTATTGGCAGCTTCCATTGAATATTTCGATAACTTTTGATAGTAATAGCTTTGATTTTTTTTCCTCGACTATCTCGTGACCATGGCATTTTGTGATCGTAATTAATTTTTCATTATATACATGTGGGCATACAGGAGGCAGAGCCGAAAATATAACAATGTCGTGATTCAATGATATATTTTTCGTGATAATATGTAAATCAAAAGATCTGCTAGAAAAGTGTTTCGTATGTCAATATTAATGTCTTTTTTAGTTAATTAATTTATTTATTTTTCTAATTATCCGGCAATTATCACATATTTTTTGTCAATTGAGTTCTTTTTTTGTGGTTACACAAAAACCTGGTATCGCTTACGTAAAAATTTAAAGGTATTTTTGTTTAAATAAATTAAAAGAAAACGGTTTGCAGCCTGAAGAATAATTCTGCATCAAAAAGTCAAGTTTAAAAAATCTGTCATCGCAACACAGGCAGGATGTTATTTGTAAACAGTTGTAGTTGTTATATTCTAACAGACATATGCACAACGAAAATTCGCCATAAAAAATTTAATTACATTCTAACGAGCTCTTCTATACAATTTAGCATTAAGAGCAGAGTTCTGTGCGAATTATTTCTTCTTAACTCATCTCTAGTGTGTCTGTGGTCAGACCAGATATTTAAATTAGCAGTTTTCTTTGTAAAGTATTTTAATATTGCCGTTGTGTAACAATCTTTGCATATATAATTATTATTTCTCCTTTCCTTCGGAAAAATTTAGGAAAAAAAAATTTTAAAAGATTTTCTTAATTTGCCACGGCAAAGAAACACCCCTGCAATTATTAAAAAGAAAACCTATCCTCGTATGCATGTGTCTATTAAAAAAGCTTGACTAAAAGTGATTTTCTGTGCGTGACGTATTTTTTAATGACGGTCATGATGATTTCTTTTTTGTTTTATTTTGTAGAGTTTAATTTTTTCCTCTTGTACGTTAAACTGCTTTAGAAACGTTGAAAAGTTTTTGTTTAATTACTAAATACCTTGAGGCTACTTTTCTAATTGTTTGCAAAAAAAAACATTGAAAGACACAAACAAAGAAAATCCAAATAGGAGAGAAGTGGTACATTTTGACACTCTCAAAAAGTTTTTTCTTTTCAGGTCGTACTTACGAGTACTACAGGATGTATTTTCAACATTCCCAAAATTCACTTGCAAAAATTGTTCAACTTGTTAGCATATTTCTGTAAGATATTAACAAAACGTGTAAATTTTGAGCAAAGAATTAACACCTTTTTAAAGCCTTTGTATACTCGTACATATGGAACTTTAATTACAATATAAAAATTTGTTGACGCAAGTATTACAAAATTTTATAATTTGTTTTTGTTTTAAATGTATTTGTTTGAAAAAACAAATTAGTGCGACGTCGTGTGCCTGGCAGTTTAACTTTTCTCTGAGTACGTTTCAAATACATGTTTCTTTGTAAATAATATGTTATTTTGAGACTGATAGCTCAATCCGAAATATTGACTATCAGGTCAGTATCATACTTCCGATCACCAAAAGTAAGTCGCTTTACGCTTGAAAAACATGGGAAATTTTCAAAATTGTTTCCAAAGTAAGTGCTATGTAAACAAAACTGTGCGATTGTTAAAAAAAGATTTGACGAAAGTTTGTGCATGAAGTTCGTGAGACTGGCCAAACCTGCCGCAGCAGTCACATGAATGAAATAGTATTCATTAAATGGGAAATATATTATATCTGATAAAGCCATAATATATACCACAAAAAATTCAGTTTAGTTAATTTTATTTTATTTATTAATATTAATAATATTTTTCAACTGTATTGGCTAAATTGAAAATTTTAATTTAGCTCACATTCAAGGTTTAAATGCATTTTTCAAACCAATAATTTTTTTTACATTAGTTTTATTTATTTATTTTTATTAATAATAAAAAAGAAGAGCTAGTTTTATTCATCAAACGGGCTAGACTGTTTCGACTGTCCCTACTACATCTTTCAAAAATATATGTATGTGTTCTACCTCTCACAGTTATCAATAACTAAACAAATTTTATTTGCGAATACGAATATTATAATTATTTTGTATTTTTATAAGTTTTTGGTTATTAAGAAAACTCTAATTTAAATGAACATACACTATCTTTACAATCAAAATCACTATTTTTACAAGTGGAAATGGGACCGTATTATACATTCACAACATTCTAATTTGAGTATCTTTAATGATACATAATAATCACGTTCATAAAAACTCATGGTCACAAGATAGGAGCGAAAAAATCAGTTCTTACTATATAAACTTATCGAAATATTTGATGGAAGCTTCATAAATTTCTAAATGTTTTTCAGAAATTTTAAATGAAAAACACAGTGTAAGACATGAAATACAAACATCTTCTCGGATAAAATTTGTCTAATTTCTTATCTAAAAGGGGTTCTGAAAATTACAAAAAACTCAACTTTAGAAATATTGTTATCCAGGGTGATTGAGTTAAACCTATATGGGACATCGAGGATCATAAGAGCAACTATGGGCTGTCTACAAGCTGGCGTTCTATCGCCTTTATTGTGGAATTTGGTTATCGTTGAAGTGCTTGAACAACCCAATAACCTGGGATTCCGAACATATAGTTACGCCGACGATCTTATCATATCTGTGGTAAGATGTGGAATGATGGAACCATATCGGAAAGGATGTAACAAGCCCTAAATTTAACCAACAGATGATGCAAAGATAGAATCTACTTTGAATAGCTCAATAATCTGGTTCTCCAGCGAAGTTAAATAATACCTTGTGGTCATTCTTGACAACTCATTTACCAACAAAGCAATCAAGGCACTTCATGGGGTCTCAAACTTTTACTACCATAATAATACCAATACGCCGCGTTAGTTTGGAGGCCAAAAACTCAGCAAGCCACTCTAAGACACTTCTCGGCAAAGTTTATCGCCTTGTTTGTATTTCGATAACCAGTGCAATGAGAACCTGTCCCACACGTGCCTTGGGGCCATCCTGTACATTCCCCCTTTGCACATCATATTGATGAAGGAGGCCCGCAAGAGCTCACTTCGGTTACCAAACATCTCCACAATGAAAACTGGAGATGTAGTTGGACACATGGGTATTCAACGACGATTTCTAAACAACCCATCCATTAGAGTAAGTGATAAAATAAAACCGACATTAGTTCTGAACAAATACTTTGAAGATCTATTTACTGGAAGGAGCCAGTAGCTGAACCAAACTCCATGGCACGAGGATACCGAGCAGATCTGATTCACTGACTGCTCCAAACAGGAAAATGGAGATACAGTGGAGGAATATATGGCCTTAACTTCCAAAGGGCCATTCCCATGGGTAAATACCCTAGGATATTTCAGGCGGAAGTCTATTTGTGCTAGAGAATTCTTGAAGAGAAAATGTATGGATCTCCGTATCTACTTGATGTCGGATAGCCAGGCAGCGCTCAAGGCCATAATCGCTTATGTGATCAGGTCGTTCGTTGTCATGGACTGTGTTACATCTCTAATTTAACTTGGCGCTCAAAATAAACTGACATTATGCTGGGTGCCAGACCATGGGGGTCATGCTGGAAAATAACGGGCTGACTGTCTAGCGAACAGATGAGCCCAACGTAGATTTATAGGACTGAAGCTCTTCTTTGGCATCTCAAGAGGATATATGCGGCTGTCCGGCAGTGATGGCGCGTAGAATAAAGTTCCTTGGAGGCATCTTTATGACTAATAATATCGAATCTAATAAATTTCAATTTTAATTTACTAGTTTTAGCTGTTTTTCAGATTTTATGTATATTTTGAAGAAAATTTGATTTTTCACGGCTAAAAAGAATTTTCATACTAAATAAAAAACTAGTATGTCGGGCAAAAGTTAACATGTGCATATTGATCAATTGTTTATCACAAGAAGACACATATAATCAAATGAAATTATCTGAAAGCCAAAAACTTTTGCTGAAAAAAATGTGCCATGAACAAATAGGTGGAGTGATAAAATAATAAAAAAACGTGTTACGGGAGAGTCGGTCAACCAGTTATGCTATTTAACGATTCCATTTTAATTTTCATTTTTATATTAATTTGAATATATATATTATTTTTTTATATTCTATTTAGATATTCTTTTAGTAGAAATCCCTAAATATGCGCTTATTTTATTTTATAAACATTTGACTTGACAAAACAAGCAAAACAGCCAAGCGATATCGGTCATATATAATTATAGTCAAAAACCTTATCTAAATGAAAATGCAATCTTTATTAATTAAAAAGGCGTTTGAGTATTTATTTTAAAATTAACATTTCTTTATTTGCTTATTCCATCGTATTATCATCAATAGTTAGTAAGTGTTACATCTTTTATTTGTAAATGTATCTTAGTAATTTACAAAGTTTTTTTTAAGGTTTATTTTAATATACAAATAATAATTATAGTAATCGGTTTTTTATTTAACATTTAAAATGTTTTTATTTATTATAATATTAGAGGACAAGTTTTTTTTTTTGTTTTTTTTTTTTTTGTTTTTATATTAATTTGCCGTATGATTTAAAACACAAATTTTATTTTTTATTACTTTATATATTTATATGTATTTTAATTAAAAAGAATTCATTTGTTTTTCTTTTTATACACTTTTTATCTTTTAACTTTTTAATTGTTAAGCTTATTTTTTTTTGTATTCATTATTACTCTTATTAAGTGTAAAATATATTTAAACTTAAATGTATAAAAAATTTACTTATAAACAATATGCCAGAATTGTGTAATAACATGAATTTCTTTAATATACTTATATTTTATTTTTTCTTAATTTAACTATAAAAATATAATTAATAATAAGTCTACAAAATGTTTTTGTTTAATCTTTTACACTCCCGCTTTTGAGGAGCATAAATTTATAACATTTTACACTAATTATAACACATCCTTTTTGTTGTTTTTGTTTTTATTTTGCTTCAATATATTTGACTAATTTACTTTCTGTTTAATATTTATATACTCATAGCATATGTTTGCAAGTTATATATTTTAATTAGTTAATTTGCTGGCCTTAAAGTTATCTTTGAGATAATAAAGTTAAACGCAAAAATGCGCTGACATTCTGGGAATGTTTTTTTAAATTAAAAATAGATTTGTACCTTCTTAATAATACTTGCACAATCGATAGCAGTTGTACGATGAGAGTTCCCATAGAAGAGGCATGCCAGATGCCATTCACTACAAGTAATTTAGAAATATTTATTGTAGATACTTTTGATTTGCCAGAGGAGAAAAATGATAAAAAATTTCGCACTGTTGAGCCGGATGATAAAGTCACTGAAAAAATAAAATTATTAAATTAGTTAAAATATGAATAAAAGATGTAATTTTCAATTATTTAAGCTTGGGAGTCATCATTTAAAGATAACTGAAGAAATTTTGAATATATTTCTATATTATTATTAATATTAACATTATTATTATGATTTGGCTCAATTTCAATGATTAACCCAACCCGATAACTTTTTAAATTTATTTTATATTAAAAAATTAATATGGCATCTACGCCAGACCATACAAAACAAAATCTATTTCGTCACTAGATTTTGACATAATCTACTCAAAATCTCGTATAACGTAGTGATGCAACCAACTATGGTTTTTCCTCAATTGCATTGAAAAATACTACGCTGTTCAATAACAATTTTTTGAAGGGTGTGCTCAACAGCTGTTTCGCATTTGAATGATGATTTTCGTATGACATTTGAAAAGGAAAATTCCAATCAACTGTTTTTGGCATGGATAGGATATCTTGAAAAATTTCAGGAATAACCTAGTATAAGCGGGGTAGATTTAAAAAGAGGGTTGAATTGAAATCTATTAGAAATTGGTCTTGTATAAATGCCATATAACAAAAAAGATCTAACTGCACTAGAATAATGAAGAGAGTACTGTTTCAACAGTCGCTACACCATCACCATATTGTTACTTAGTTCATAGTCATCAACAACATATTTAACCGATTTATATAAGACATAATTATATGCAACTTTTTATGGTATAGTGTGAGCCAACTTCGACTGAGTGATTACTCGCAAAATCGAAATGGTGTCTCTTGTTGTACCATATGTCAGGATTATTGAGAACTACCGAAAATAAAAAGTTTTCGAATGTGGTCCAATATACCGCCCGTAACGTTTTCTGGTTCCCTAGCATTATATTTGAAATATATGTAGCGAAATCTCTATCAGCCATAATTCCACATCAAATCAAACACGTTCTTTCGTAGAGTATGATAACATTATATGATTTAATTAATTTGTTTATTACCTGCGAAAAAAAATAAAATAAAAACCTATAACATTTCAAATCAGTCAGTCAAAGTTGTCCCGACTTATTAGTTTTTCGATTAGTATCAACGCTCTATTTGAATCGTTCTTTTCGCTTCCAAAGAAACCAGTTTTGAATTCACCACTCTAAGACATTTTATTTTTATTGTGTTTTCGTCTTCAACTGGATTCAATTTTCAGTATCCAATGCTAATTTTGATGAAAGCGAAGACATATACCATACCCCCCTGATTCTTTATAAGGTGTTTTGTTATGTCATATCATGTCTTCCATCGCATATCATGTGATGTCATTTTATGGGATGACATAGTCATATCATGTTATTTGCAAGAGTAGATAAAACATGTGATCTTTAATTTTAGTAGAGTATCCAGCGGTCGCATTCTAAAAGTTAATATTAAACATTTCCATAAATACTTACGATAAATTACAAAAACAAAAATCATTTTATATAAAAAACTTAAAACTTAGTCTCATTTATATGCAAAATTAAATTGCACAAATACACATGCACATACTGATACTTGCATGTGCAATAAGTGTGCATGTGTTAGTAGCAACTTCAAATGCTTATAACTAACCTAAATATCGAACCAAATTAAATAAAATTAAGATTGTGAACAGCTTTGCAAAAACCCGTATAAATCTTTCCAAAATCGGTATTGCGGCCGTAAAAGGGATCTAAAAAACGTGTTTGCCTATTAATAATATAGAAGATATTTTCGTTACACACTTTGGTAGCGAAGTTTTTTACGAAAACAAAAATTATTCGTTTCAGTTAAAGCTTTGAACATTGAACTTGGGTGGAAGTTAAAAAAATCAATTTAATAAAGTTCCAAGCAATTAAGTCAAATAATTGATTACTGACAATAAATAAAAAAAAAGAGCCGCCAGCTTTAATAAAACATCTTTGCTTGCCAGACGTGAACTTTATTTTTACTAAAAATTTATTTTTTGCTTTGTTATATTATTTGACATAAATAATTATACCATTAATATTTTTGCTATAACTTGTTCTACTTCTTTTATATCATCCATGTAGTTTTTTTTATCAATTACATATCTGGATTCCCTAAACACAACTCAAGAATATAAAGGTAGAACCGCTTCTGACTTGAAAAAAGAAATATTGATTTACATGCTGATTATTTAATGAACGATTTTTTTTAACAGAGAGAAAATATTTATTTGTTTTGTGGGGAAAAAAACATAAACCTCTTCTTGTTTTTTTGAAAATTTTGGAGAACATAAGGAACAAAGGAAGATCTTTCATCTCGAAAATAGAGAAGGTAATACAATTTTCGAGATTTTCGACAAAAACGTCAGATTTTTAAAATGGCGACGATAGATGAGAATGGTTCTACGCAAGATAAACTCACCTTGACAGCTGATCTCTTTTTAATTGTTAAGTATTGTTTAAAATTAAAAAAAGATTATTTATGTGCTGTGAGAAAGTTCTAATAAGTGAAAAAAATAAAAGAAAAGGAAACGATTTATTGAAATAACTTGATTGGTGCTTGAATTGAAAAAGAAATAAGTGTATCGGAAAAAATAAATTACGGTTCTACTTTTATATCATTATATATGCTTTAAAATAATTTTTATTTAGGTATTTCGAACTGCTGAATTTAGAAATTTACAAGAATTACCGAGCTTAAATGGGTTTTGTGTTAAGTTTAAGGGAAACATGCATAAATTTCCACGACTGGACTCTACATTTTGAATTCATGTGTTTAATGATAACTAAGTATGTTATCTTGCAAGAATATTAAAAATTGCCTCTTTTTTAGTGTTTCTTATAAATTTTATTAGTGAGAAATAAATTTGAAATCAAAAGGAAATGTACACAGAATTTTTGACATTTATTATATATATCAGAGATGTTGAAGCAATAAGTGGCGAAAATGAATGTCTTATTAAATACTTTTTTTGTCACCAAAAAGGCGTCTAATTGTATAAAGGTTGTAAAGAAAATAAAATAGATTCATATCGAATAATATAATTTGTTTGTTGGGATTTTTGATTAAGTTTCGAAACCTACTATGCTTATTTATACTTTTGTAATTTTTGAAATTCTCATTGGGTTTTTAGAAACTTTTGTATAAGATAAGAGATTTGAAACATTTCAAAAATATGGTTTAAGGTATACTGAGGATTTGGAATTAGCACCAATGAAATCCATGCATATAGATTAGCTAAAAAACCCTCAACAAACAAAAGTTTTTGAAAAGCTTTAATAGAAGATATCAGGGCAATCTTGATTAATAAATCAAAAAAAAAGTACTAAGAAAATATTTTTTAAGACTCTCAATTTATTGTAAAACTAAAAAAATATAAGTATTTTCTAATACCCAGATTTCTTTACTTATAACATTTAAATAAAAATCATATTTTTATGTGAGGCATGTATTTTAAACAACAGCTAACTTTAAAACAAAAATTTTTATTTTGGCACCTAGTAATCCCTCGTCTGTATAAACTAAAATTTTTTTTCAATTAATTTGAAAAATCCAAACCCTAGTAATGGCGTTACGTAATATGCAAACCGTCCTGTAAAGGCTTTTGCATATTAATTCACAATTTAGAAACAGAATTATTTGACATGAGTCGTAAAGTAATTGCATAAACTTGAAATTAATATAAAAGATCAAAAATACTAATAACTTACCTCTTGCTGGAACTGGATCCTTTTGCGGCGTACCCAATTCAATTTCCTTATACTCCTGATACAATTCTCCAATTGTTGCTGTACACCTCAAAACTAAGCCGCCACCATGCACCGAGTTCATGCCATATACACTATGGCCGTAAACTGAAGGATTCACGCTACTAAAATGTATTCCCTGCAGTTGCAGCTTCAAACTAATTCGTGATGCAATCAAATTATCTATAGTACGTATATATTGCGTCTCAACGTTATTAACCTAAAAGTAAATAAATTTAAGATGCACATTATTATTTATTTTGTGAAAACTTAAGAAATTTGCAGCAGCAATCTTTGACATATGAAATTATAATTTAATTTTCTGTTTATATTTATTTAACAATAAACATAATATACCGGGAAAGAAAAACATATTTTGCTCACAAAAAACAAAAAACAATAAGTTTTTTTTTAGTTTTTTTTTTTACATTTGGTGCTGCATGCTGCAGGCAGAACTGAAAATTTTATTAACAAGCCCGAGAGCAATAAGACTCATAAAAAAATAAAGAAGTTAAAACCTCAACTCTTGTAGGGCATAATAAATGTTTAAAAAAAAAAACAAATAATTCTACTAAAACGCTTGAAGACTTAAAATATTATACATCTATACAGTACTCGTACATACTCGCATTTAACAAAAAGATGTATGAGCGAAACTTTTGTAAACACAGACTCGTACTGAAGATACTTGAGGCATTTGCTTGAATAATGTGTTTGTTGTGTAGTTTTGCTGCTCCTGCAGCCGTCCGTTGCCATTATGGCGACAGCAGTTGTTGCTATTGCTAAAGTGTTGCTTTTGATACAGGGTGACGCAAAATTAACGGTATAGTATTACATTTTTGTTACTTTTTTTTTTTAAATCTATTTTTTACTTTTGTTTAAGATTTTTAGAGAAAAGACTTGGGAAATTTAAAACGCAACAGTAAAGAAATTCAAAATGGAACAGTGCACAATTTGTGGAGAACATCTTCTGGATTTTCTTTCACAGTCTCGCGTACACATTGACTATTCACGGCGGTGTGTACCGTAGGTAGTCTTTCGGTACCACAGACATTCATTACGGAACCGTGTTGCCGAAAACTGGGAGCCAAACGATTTATTGTTGACACTGAATATTCACTTCGCTCAAAATCCATGGATTTTTGTTTATTATTCTATTGTGTACTTTTCCCAAATCTACCTTGCAGAACAAACAAATTTTAAATAAATAAGTTTACACCACTATATTTATTTTACATCTCCCTTTATATTGTCTAAACCTAATGCCACTTTTACAACTACTCATAATACACGTTTGAAAAGTGTGCATTTAAGTATTTTAAGCAGGAGAAATAAATTTCACAGGTTTTCGCTGTACAAAAAATGAAAAAGATACGTGTAAAATATTCAGTGTAAACTGCTTAAGGCATTAACTAAAATAGTTTATTTGCATACGTAAATATACTCAAACTTAGTGTTTTTGTATTGCAAGAGAAACTCATCTTGTTTTTATTGAGATTTGAAAATACTTGCAAGCCACCAACACACAATTTAGAGATACAAATTTAGGCAAATGTAAGATAAAATGTAACCAGCTAATAAATAGCTACAGGAGTTTAGTGTTTCTATATAATTACTTCGTAGTCGGTCTTCTCTATAGAAAATTTCGAAGGCGTTAAGTGTTTGTTAAGAGTAGAGATTTAGAAAAACTAAAGACTGTGAAATGGGGTCTTGCCTAAACAGGGCGTGTTGCCTAAATCTCACTTTACGTAGGACTTCAAAAAGACATGAATCGGCCCAAAAGGAAACTATGGAAAAAATGTAAAAATATGTTTAGCTGCCTAATAAAAATGAGGTCCCAAACTAAGGAAAAAAGTTTGGTATAAGATTTTGCAATTAAAGTGACTTTATCGAGATTGTTTTTAGCTATGACTTAAAATAATTTATTTATCCCTTTAGGAGCTGTGATAGTCTTAACCAAAAAAAATGCAGAAAGGAAAAATGCTCTTCAATTTTCAAGATTACACTGTGCTCATTGAATTCGGACTCAATTTTGAGAAGTGTCAGTGAAAATAGCTCCAAAAATAAAAACTTCTACATTATCCGTTTTGTCAAGCTGGTTGCATTAATAATTAAATTTTAAACCCAGAAAATATAACCGTGTTAAAATATAGCAAAAATGATAAAAAAAATCGTATGGTCATTAATGCAGCCAACTTCAGAAAACCAATGACGCAGAAATTCTAATTTTTGGGGCTACTTTCTCAGAATTGAGTCCCAAAATCATGTGTTTAACTATATCATTTGTCTGTTTGTTAGTGAGACGCTAATCAGTTGTTGATTGGTTTAGTATTTCAGAGAACGATAACGTCCTAGACCCTGAGACATACTAATAATATTATTTTGTTTATATTTGTATTTTCACATCAGTTGCGCTAAAAAACCAAATGGAAAAATATAGAAAAAGTTTTTAATGCAAATGTTTTTGCTTTAGAATAAAGAAAGTAGCACTTTCAATCCGCATCGATATTTAATATCGCAAATCATGCACTAATTTTTATTATTTGCTCAAACTTTTAATTAATTAAGTTTTATATTTTATATTTTCATACATCAAAATCAACAAAATCCTCAATGAGCTTTTTTTATGTGTGACAGCACATAATTTGTAGTATTTTTGTGATTTAAGCCTTCGCTGTCACTTATCGTTAGTCTAATTAGTAACCGCAACATCAGTTTTTGTTTCGTTAACTCCTGCTTTATGCATAAGGTATTTAGTTTTACATTTTTGGTAGCATTAAGGGTTTCGATCTAGTGGCACTTTTTATATTTTAGCAAATTATTTAATCATATGTAAACTTAAACTTGATACATACTGTTTTCTAGGCATTTTTATACAGACTGTTATAAAAGTTTCAGTAAAAGTAAATAAATTACACCCTGCAACAATATAATTCAATTTGCATATTAATATACAAACCAAATCTTCAAAGACTTCGTATTCAGCTTTTCGTTTCTTTTTTGCCGTTTTAAAAGTCCTTAAAATTTTTCAATAAATAATAAATACTATTTCATAGCATTATTGATGCCAAGTAAAAGGCAATGATCAATAAAGCGTAAATGCTTTGCTCGCACTAAAAGTTTAAAAAATGTTCTCCGAATAATGTATGCTTCCATATCCTTTAAAGTTTGTACATAAATATTTTTTAAATAGTATATGATGTAAGCAGAAATATTTGGAAATTTTATGATTTTACCTCATAATATAATACTTATTATACAATTTTCCTCTGGTTGTATTTTCTTAACCCAAAAAAATTTATTTAAAGAGGTTATAAAATAAGTGTTCATTACAGGATTTTTTTAAACGAATCCCAAATCAGGAGAAAATTGTGTTACATAAATTGCATAAAATATAAATTCTTACGGATTCTTTTTTCAAAGGAGATTTTTCAAACTTCTTGCTTAAGTGAACTGAAGAAAACATTGTCGTTAAATAACAATAATTCATATTAAATATATTAACAATTTGTTATCCTTGTAAAGTCTTATTCAAAAAACAAAAGATGAGGAACTGATTCACTACATTTGGGGTGTAAAGGAATGAGTATATCGAAGTATTCATGCGGAATAAAAATACCTGATCTTTGTTACACGGTGTTTTAACTTATTTACATTTAATATGAGGGTTAACAATGTTTTATGTACATAAATTTTAATTAATAATTAATATATTGAAAGCAATTTTATCAATTAAAATTTAAATAAGTTTAGGAAAATAAGTGTGTTTTCAACTAATTTGAAACTAGCATCAAATTAATAAATTAATTTCCAGTATAGTATTTAAAATATAAAACCATTATTTGCCTCATAGAGCTATTTCTTACAGTACGTTGTAGTGTTGGAAAAATACTGCATTGTGTAAATACACAATACTAAAGCAAACTTCAAGATTGTAATAAACAATAAAGTTTTTGGCAAATATAATACTTGCACTCTATACTACGTTGCCGATCAGTTAGACTGTTGATAGCACTAGAATGTAGCATTACTTCGTAGTAGTTAAGATACTATTTCTACTTCTGAAGTAACTTGGCCTCTCAGCTAATAATATATTCTAAATGATTATGCTATGCTATAGGTATATTGCATCGGCTTCAACTTTGGATTCGGCCAAAAATTGGACTTCGACCTAATCGGTATTGGAAATGAATTTTTCCAGAAGGTTAATTTTTTACCAATTCATATCAAGCTCCGATTCTGACTAAATATAACATTAAAACTTTGTAAACTAATATTTCTTGTGTCTATGATTTATGTGACTTCTTTAATTTTTGAAAGATTTTGCGATTGAAGTTCGATCGCTCAAAATTATCCAGCTGCAAAACTAATTTCCCGAAGAGCACAAATCGTAATTTAAATGAAAGACTACTTCCTCAGTTTATAGAAATTCAAATTTAAAATAAATTAGTTCATTATACATTTGTACAACATGTCAATGTACTATTTTTTCGTATTTTTGGAATATACGCTATCGATATATTGCTTTGACTAGTTAATTTGGCGTCACTAGCTAAAGGATTAAGTATACTTTTCCCCCTTTATTCATTCCTCTACGGAACATAGGATTTATACAAGATTATTCCATATATTTCTATCATAACAATATGACTTGATTTCTTCCCATGACTTGTTCAAATTGTCTATTTCATTTAGGTTTGTCTTTCTTGGTCGTCCAAGTGTTCTGCTGTCTTGTGGGTTCCATTCTAATGCTGCTCTTCATTTGTTTTGGATGGGTTTCGAAGAGTATGTCCAATCCATTTCCACTTTCTTCTTATTTGTATTTTGACTGGCGTCTCATTTGTTTTTCTCCACAGTTCTGTATTGGAAATAGCATTCCGGCAAAAAAGCCGACAAGTAATGCGCAGGAATTTGTTTATTTGCGATTGAACCTTCTTGTTTCACTTTCATATAATAGCGGGGATTTTATGTATGCATTATAATACATATCTGGTTGGAAGGGATAATTGCGGTGAGCGCCATATATGGTTTAGTTTCCCAAATTTGGATCTAGCTTTGCTTAGCTTATAATATATATTTTCTATACCGCTGCCCGCTGGCATCGTACATCCAAAATAACAAAAAGTGCCCATGTGTTGAATTTCATAGTTGTTTATCTTAAATTTATTAAAGTTGTTGTTATCAATGCGCATCGCTTCTGTTTTCTTAATATTTACTTTCAAACGAATGTTTTTGCAGAGGGCTTTACGGCCATTTATTTAGCTTTGCATATCGCAATGTCTGTGGGAGATGAGACAGATGTCATCTGCAAAATCGAGGTTTTCTAGATGATTATGTGACCTCCGAACTATTTTTCTCTCTTGTGTATATTTTGACCGCAAAGTGTAAAGACGATAAGGAGCAACCTTGCTTTACCCCAGCGTTGGTAGTAAAAGGTTCGCTATTCATTCCACTGTGCCGGACTGGTATCGAGGAGTTATCGTACATCATCTTGATAACATTGATAACTTTTGGGGGTTCTCCCTTTTTCCCGCAATTACAGTCGATTGTATATTGGAAGACCAATAAGTCCTTACAAAATCACACAAAATCTATTTTTGTTTTTTTTTAATCCTTTTCTTATTTTTTCACATATTAATTTTTTAGTTCGGTACCACACAACCACCGATTTTAACATTTTTTTAAGTCGTCCGCAAAATAAAATTTCGGCAGTTCTTCGGAATAGGTTTCTGTTGCAAATATAAGTCGGACCGTACCTTTCGCCGTCGAGTTATTTTTATAAATTTAGGAAAAGTAAAATGTCAGGGGAAGCCACATAAGAATTTTTTTTATCATACTTTTACTGAAGATGACTTACTTTGGCTAAATGGGGTCGTTTAAACTTGCTTAAATTTAGAAAAAAAAATTAAATAAAATTTGGACAACACT
Source organism: Gymnocheta viridis (assembly GCA_956483585.1). NCBI lineage: Eukaryota > Metazoa > Arthropoda > Insecta > Diptera > Tachinidae > Gymnocheta > Gymnocheta viridis. Next base: position 106,076,478 of record OY101440.1, on the reverse strand, counting down.
TGAAAATATGAACCATAAACCCAAATATGAAATCAAATTTTTCTCTCTTTACAAACATATTACCAGATGAAAAAGAATATATGAGGGGTACGGTGCAAAGACTGCAATCTTCAGTTCCATAATTTTCAAATCTTAATTACAGAAACCTCATAATTTAAAGATACACAAATTTACATTACGATATTAAGTAGAATTGATTTGGAAGATGATATGAGGTAAGTTTGAAGCAAATTCATCTAAATATTTAGTTTCATTACATAAGTTGAGATTGCAGTCTTTGCAACTATAACCCTCATATATCCTTGTACTCAAGAGTCCACTACATGTCGATGTTGACCTATTTCAATTCCCAAAGAACATTATTGTATGAGTGTCTTTATGCTTCATATGGCATAAAGTAAATTGTATGTGAAATATGTACGTTCAAATATAGTAAACTCTATAGGAAACATAATATTTCTCAAAGTTGCTCCAAAAAATATATGTTAAGGAAACGACAAAAGTATTTTTCATACTCATGTTTAAGAGTGTAAGTTTAGTAGTTATGGAAGCACATCCCAATATGAGGACAGTTTATGTCGCCAAAACACCACATATTTCATGTGGGTATCTTAGTGTTGTTTTTTTACTAATATAAATGGAAAATAAAACTAAAACCTCTAAACAGCAGAGAATAAACTTTACTTCTGTTGTCTGGCTTCCCTTTCATTTTTTTTTTGTTTGAGAATTGTTGCACTCTTCTGTACTAAGAAAATAAAAATAAAAATCTCCGAATGCAGGCAACTTAAAATTTCTTATGATTTTTATACAGTAGTTCTATGCTTTTGTTACTTATTACTTCTTAGGAACTTTATTGTTTGGTACAGAATATAATGTCGTTTTTGGCTTTTTTAGACTTTTTTCTAAACCTTAAAGTACTTGAAGAGGAAGTGAATGAAATTTGTCGTAAGTTTTTTCTTATGCCAAATGAGCACAGTTGAAGTGTAAGACGGAAACACTTGTATATAAACAATATTTTGGATTAAGAAATTTGGTTGCTTTAATGCAAAACGGTGGTCATCCATGTTTATATAATTATGAAATTTTTTGAATTAAAATTAATATACTTTAGATAAAAACCACCCAATTAGTAGTTGACCCAAAAATTAACAAGTGATAGGAAAACAAATAAATCTGATCGATGACGTGAACTATAAATATTCAAATTGTGCATTCAATAAATTAAAAAAGAAGGAAATAGGTTAGGTTAGGTTCAATTGGCAGCCGTGATCAAGCACAGCTCACGTGGGTCCATCAATTAGTTCCCGTTGTGCTACCATGTTGTCCCGTCTTCCAAGGGTCCTATGTTATCTGGCTGCTGATATTCTCACGCAGCCACCCGGTTGATTCAATGAAGGAATGGATCTTTTTTGAATCAATATTAGAGAGACAAGTTTTGTCCCCAAGGGTTCTTTGACCGAAAAGTTTAAGTCTTAGATCATCGAATGCCGGACAATGACAGAGAAGATGTTCCGTCGATTCTTCCTCTTCTTCATCGCCGCAACTTCTACATATGTCATTGTAATTGAGCCCCAACCTTTGGGCGTGCCTCCCAATAGGCCAGTGTCCAGTTATTACCGCGATTAGGTTTCTGAGATGAGGTCTGGATAGCTGTAGTGCCCGCCTAGTCCTTTTTTCATCTATTATGGGCCAGATTTTTCTAGTTTCCCTACAGGTAGTTACATCTAACCATTTCTGAATTGCAGTAAGGTGAAACTTATGTGCAATAAGTTGTTTACTCATTGGGAGAGAGACGCCTATGTCATGTGTTGAATCGTTACGATTTAAAGTGGAGCCTGCACGCGCCAACGCGTCCGCGATACAGTTTCCGTGTATGTCCCTGTGGTAATTAGAAAATTTCAATCGCGCTAAATAAAAGTAGTTATTTAATATTTATGCTGTAATATCCGTAAATGTGAAATGCATCTATAACTTGTAATGAATCGGTTTAAATATTGATTGAGGATATGTAGGGATCTCCGAAATTGGCAAGTTATTGTGTAAAACTTCTTTAAAATTACTACGTTTTTAAAAATTATTTCTTTATTGAACCACACTTTGTTTTTGGATTAAAATTTTATAGTAATTTTTACTCCCACGAAAAAAAAGATCTAAGTGACATTTGAATACGTTCACGAAATATAGGAAATTAAGGTCGATCAGAATAACTCTTTTTTACCACTGCGCTCTATAAGTAGATTAAAAGAAGTTTTAAAATATAACAATGCAAATAATCTTTATGCATTTTTGTGGCGATTAATTTTTTTTATTTACAATTTTATAACGAAACATTTTTTCCAATACACGTATTTTAGTAGGGATTTTCACGTTTGTGCCTCTTTCACGCGCACGCAAATATATTTGTGAAGTTAGTGACAATCGATTATATGTACAAAGTCCAGACGGTGCATCAGCTGTTAGCTGCTGACCGCCAATCGCGTCTAACATACGCTCAAGCCATCCTTAATCACCACCAACAGGAAGATGATTTTTCATCAAAAATAATCATGAGTGATGGGCCCATTTCCATCTTAGCGGGTACGTAAATAAGCAAAATTTACGCTTCTGGGGCACTGAAAATCCGCGTGTAACCCACGAAGAGCCATTACACCCGCTCAAGGTCACTGTATGGTATGCTGTTTTCGCTGGAGGAGTCATCGGACCTTTTTTCTTCGAAGACGTCGCGGGCCAAACTGTTACTGTGAATGGTGAGCGCTACAGAGCAATTATTAACGAGTTCTTTTTGCCGCAACTTGATGAATTGGGATTGGAAAACATGTGGTTCCAACAGGACTGTGCAACGGCACACACTGCACGCGCCACAACTGATATGCTGAAGGATGCATTTCCCGGGCGCCTAATCTCCCGTTTTGGCGATTTGCACTGGTCAGCAAGATCGCCTGATTTGACCGCTGCAGACTTCTTTTTGTGGGGCTTTTTGAAGTCGCGGGTTTATGTCAACAAGCCTCAGACTCTTGCAGCTCTTAAAGACAATATCCGTCAAGAATGTGAGGACCTATCGACGGAAGTTTTGGCCAAAGTGATGGAAAATGCCATCAAAAAGGGCTCAATTGACAATCAACTGTGGCGGCGGCTATTTACATGACATCATATTCTCGACTTGATGTAAAAAAATTAAAAGACCAAATAAAAATAATCCACAAGAAGAATCAAAGTTTTTCATATATTTTTTTTAAATTACAGCCAAAAAACATCGGAAGGTTATTTTTGCGCCACCTTGTATGTGGTTTTATATTATTTTTTATTGGAACCATTACTATTTTACTATTGTATTTGCTCACATATTTGTCAAAGCTTTTTTCTCGCATTCGGCTATGAAACGTGTAGCTGTGCATGTACCTACTAAAGCGAGTGTATATACATCTATGCAATTGTATCTAAGTCCACTAGATTGCTACTACTGTTATTCTAAATATAAGATGCTTAAACATGCATTTGGCTTAAAAAGCTTTAGAAAAATCGTTCATGCGAAAACAGCTTTTATGCTTAATGGCTGTTATTTAGTGCAATTCACTGTAAAATTGTAGTCATAATAAAAAAGAAAAAAAGTCAGAATCTACGAAAGAAAAACACATTTTCCAAAAAAAAGAACAACAGCAACGAATATTTTTTTGATTATTATTCAAGCAATGTGGCAGAAATGCAAATGAATGAATTTTATTTAATTATCGAATAATGAATTGCTCTCTGCAAATAAATTATACTGCTGGTGTGAATGTCTGAATCTGTAGAGGATCATTTTAAAATTTTCTAGTGGATTTTTATTACATAAAGTTTAAAATTTCGTTGTTCGCAATTAAATGAATGACCGTTCTCCACTCTATAATTAATATGTGAGACAAAACGGTGTCTATATTTTATGTTTTTATTTTCGATAACATATTAAAAGTAAAAGTGAGAAAAGTATTGAGAAAAGTTTTTTTATTTTAGTAGCGGTTACTTTGAGTATATTACTTAATACTTAAACAGATAAACAAAAACTTTTTACAGTTCGGCTATTATAGCAAAATTCAATTCAATTCATATAAACTTTTTTATTTCGCAATGTAGATTTGAAACACAATATATTATAAGTTCTATTTAACAATCATATAATTAAATTAAAACTTTGCTCAGCGGTGCTTTTGAATATGGACATCATCAAAGTTATATTTACTCAGTTTTTTTGTTTGAATTTTTTTAACAGTACTCAGAGTATAATCTCTAAATAGTACATTGCACTGCAACTATATGGGAATAGAGTATTGTGTAATATGAAGGTAATGTGGAACCCCCATTATTTCGGAACTTAAAAGGTATTTAGAAGCTTTCGCTGTATGTAAACATATGTAGCTTGCTAAGAAATACTAAGATTCCGTTATTCGCTAAAAATTCGAACGCACTGTTAGTTTCCAGTTTGACCGAGAGGGAATTTGCGAAATGTTGCTTTTTTTATGTCCTTATTTCAACGGTTGATTTGTTCTAAATTATAAGTTTTTCTGTATGTTTTTTTTATTTTTGTGTGGAAATAGTAAACTAAATGAAACTTCTAATTGGTTGGTATTTTAATTTTATAAGTTCTTTAAACTTTATTGTAATTGTTTACAAAAAATTGGCAATCGGCTAATGTGGAATATCTAAGGCCTGGTATTCTGGAACCCTATTTTGATATTATTTTCAATAAGAGAAAATATTGAGTCACACAAAAAAGATTAATAAGATAATGGGAATTAGTGGAATTAGTTAAAATCAAATGGGAACAAGCTATATTAGTCGAAACACCATGTTCTTCACACCACATTTGATAGAATTCCAAGGATGAGAGGGGCAGAACCAAGGCTTAGTCTTACATTTTAAATTAATGGCAATAAAAAATACCACATTCTCTAACAAATTTAATTTGTTTCCTTATTTATATTTTGATTATGGCAGTATGGCGTATTATTCTACATAACCCATCTGGGGGGTTCCACATTACCCTCCAATTTTGAAAATGGTTATTTTTTGGGTGTCTCAGATTTTTAATGTATACATTTTTTAAATATTAAAATAATATGATTTTTGCACTACACCCCACTAGGCAATCGATTAACAATTATATTGCAATCAATCCGGTAAGCATTTTGCTAGTATGTTTTTGAAGAGCGTCAAATCAAAAATAGGGGTTCAACAATACCCGAAGTTACTCTAAGTTTGTGAAGAGAATAAAGAGAATTATGTTTGTCATCATTCGGTTTAAATTTTTCCAATTTGAAAGTGATAGGACATAACTCTGCAGGAAGTTTGTTCTATAAATAAACTGTGCGATTTAAAAACTAGTTCCCTTGGCAAAGCGTTGTGCGAGTGATTAGCCATTCGACCACAAATGTATGAGGTGCTTTCATTACAGGACATATCAATAAATTAGCAATAAAACACAGAAACACACTTCACATTGCGTCGAAAATCCAGTAGCTTCCAGATGATCTTCTTCGCCCTCTCCTGTACGCGGACGAGTTACTTCAAAAAAAACTCTCAACAAGGAACTCTTAACAACTTAAAATACCGAAGCACTTCAATACTTCTTTTGTGACATGAAATATAAGATGATATGATTGAACATCACACTAAAATTTAGTTCAGGTCGACTTAAGCAATTATTTCTTATTGTCAAAGATATTAATCAGATAAGTTTGAACTAGCGAAATTAAACTGCATATTAAACTGGTGTTATTAGAATGTGGAGCGCATTTTCTGGCCGCAGTTAATATCGAACACTAATTTAAGGTCTGAATCATAAACACGTCCAGTTGCGCTTCAAATAAGAAGATGAAAGTTTACATGAAATGACACAGGGTGGAATCCACAGGACAGTTGCAGAAAAGGGCGTCCTGCTCACACATGAAGGCGACAAGTCTATATCAAAGCTGCTGCCACTAATAAAAGCTGGGGATAAATAAAATTCATTGCCCCAAATAGATCACATTGGAACGTCTTTGTTGAGGCCCTATGCTCCTTGTACGATCGACGGGAACATATATATTAGAAGCTGATTTTATCCCCAACAAGTGTGTTTCACAAATAAATATAGCACTGAGCTACCATTATAAAGTGTGAGACGTTGTAACGATTTGTAGAAAAAACATAGCATCGCACTGGGCCGCGGCGGTTGAAATATGCAACTGCCAGTTGACAGGAGAAAATCAATTAAATCTGTATCAAATGCTGTCAATAACACGGTACTTCGTGCTTGGAAGGTACGTTTTCAATTTTTAGTTTTCTGAGCCAGAAATTACTCATTTCTCATCCAAATTTTTATTTCTACTAAAAGACATCTCAAAATTATTTAGGAAAAGTTTATATAAAAACTCTCACATATTCACTCAAATGCGTGAGAGCAAATTTTCTGGCATTCTTGATAACAGTAATCGCAGTAATGAAGTCCTTCATATAAGCTGCTCTTAGTTATTAATAAAACCTTCTGAAAACTGCCTTTTTCACATTTTCTGAATTAAAAATGAAATAACTCTTTTGAAATCTGATTTCATATCTAAATAAGAGTGTATAAACTCTATGGGACTCCTTGTTATTCTTTACTTTAATGTGTAAAAGTATGTGTTAAAGGATTTACGCTTGAATATTTTGTATTTATTTAAAAGTGAGTACTCTTTCTAGTATCTCCCAGTATTTTTTTATTGACAAATTCTTTTTCGACCATATATGAATATGCACATACAATAATTTATTTTATATTTTATTCCTATTTTATCCCTAGTCTGATATAGTTTTAAATAGGATTACGTAAAGTATGTGTACAAATATTTTTTTTTTACTTTTATCTAAACATTATTCAAAAAATAAAATATGATATATTTTTATTTTAGCTTATATCTTCTTTTTAATGGAATATTTGTGTAGAAATATTTAAGCATCAAAGGATTATTTTCGTATGAACACAGAGAACAAAAAATATTAGAAAATGATAATGTGTGATATTTAGCAAATGTTATTTATATAAAAAATAATAACATCAAACAATGGCAATTTGTGTACCTTTAAATCTTTCATTATAGCATATGTGCTATAGTGCGTATGCGTACTAATGATTTGCATTTGTATATTAACCATACGCTATATCATATTGACCCCGATATATTAGATTGAAGTTTCTTGCCCATGAAGATAATTGTGCTTTTGGCACTTTTGTTAATGACTTTTAAAGTTTTCGACATGAGAAATGTTCGAGTCAGCGCTCACGTTATTTTTATTGTTGTCCTTTTTAATGGGGACTCCAATCTCCATCTACAACTAAAGGGCAGGTTACCAAGTTTTAACGTGACGTTTAATTTTTATAAACAACTTTAAAAGAGAATATAAAAATTTTCTATTTCTTAGAGCGGTTTCTTTTATATAAAAAAAGTTTCGATTAAAATCCCGTTATAAATTTTTTATACAGCAGTTTTTTTTATTGTTAGAATGAAAGTGATAAAAGTCGATTTACAAAAGACACTGCCAAGTGCTAACCATGTAGTACCTGTCGCTTATTAGAAAAGGAAAGTGCACACTTTCAATTTAGAATTTCATAATTTGCATAGCAATGTCGTGCGATGAAACAAGCAACATCTTCAAGAGCTTCACAGTAGTTAGCGTTTTGTACAATGAAACATATTAAAAATATTACGTCTCAAAATATATTCTAATACGTCAGGAAGTCTGTACATTAGGGTGCGTCACTGATGTACGAGAAAAAATAAAACTTCTCAAATCATATTCTAATAGCAATGTTTTTGTCTTACGTTAAAACAATAAAATATTGCTATAAAAAAGTTTAAAAAAGTCCAATATTGAATTCGCGCTGGTGCTCCTAATAATAAAACATTTTTGAAAAAAAAATTATTTTTTTTAATTTTAATATTATATTTACTATCAATTATTATTCATTAAAACTAAAAACATTTTTAATTTAACTCCAAAAAAATAAAATATTGATTCTTATACAACATAAAATAATGAAATCACGAAATTATGTCAGTTTTTTTTGGTCAGAAAATCTTGTTTACGGTCAAATCTGGGCTACGTGCTTCTTGAGTTCGTCTGGCTGCCGGTTCTCTCACTGTTTTATTTTCATCTAACAAGATCGATAGAAGCAAGTTTTCTGGGTAAGCAAAATAGGCGTTACGTTAAATAACGCGATCTATTAGTAGATTTACCTCTGCACAAAGGTAACGTGAGCGTGTTACCGATTTCCAAAAATTTTTAGAACCCTGTTTTCAAGTTGGATTTGCTTTTATTACAAACCATAATGGAGCATAAACTTTTACACAATACTCTGCTAATAATTGTACCTGATATGTCGGATTTGAAGCAAGAATATATAATTGTAAAATTCTATTTGTTTTTGTTTGCCATCAAGCATGGGATGTTTTTCCTGTAGACCTGTTAGCCAAGCTATCGTGGCAGTGTCCACTTATAACAGATATACGAGTAGTTATTTCATACAAATATTTTTGATCTGTACTTAAGCCCTCAAATTGTATTCCCGGAAGGTGGCCTTCAATTCGGGTAGTTGGTACTTGGCTATGGGTACTTTCTCGCTAACTTAAAAGTCGTTAGGATACAATAATATGCTTTTCTGCAAAACAATAGTATGTTGTTATGTAAAAAAGGTCTGTTGTTATGTAAATGGTCGTTATATTCAAAATTTAAAATCTAAAACTAAAAATATATTAATAATATTTAACAGAGACCTAATGCAGACAAAAATACAACATATTTACGCTATTAGAAGTCGGCACGAGAAAAAATATTTTTTGATACCCCTAATGTACATATTAAAAATATGATTATGTCATTACCCTTAACTTTCACAATCATCAGTATATTCAATTTATAATTTAGTATGCCAAGTACTCCTACGTAATAATTTTGCAGACAGGAACTTTTTTACTTGCCAAATTCATTGAGTTTATCGCTAAAGAATTGCACTAATGACTGCATTACGAAACAGATATTGTTTTAGTTTTTTGTATATATTTTTTTTATTTTATTTAACTTTAAGCGCCTAATTGTCTCATTTTAGTCGATCGCAACAAAAAGCGATATCAAAACGCCACTAGAAATCTTTAACTCAATCAAAATTTAAGTGAAATAGAAACTATCACCGAAATAGTTAAATTGAATATCAAACTTTTAAATATGTAGTACGAGGCGTACTAAACAGTACAACAATTAAAGCAATGCAAGAACAACAGGCAATTTTCATATCGGTTCTGTCAAAAACATCTCCAGAAAACAAAAATGTAAAGGCATCTTCTTTGACATCTAGAACACATGAGGAAGACAAAGAAATTAGCTGCCGTAATGCTGCCAACTAGTTAATACGCCTTGATGTAGAACAATTATTTTTACTGACAGAAAATCCAAACAAATATATTTATAGAATGAAACAAAAAATATAAAACAAACAAGGATGGCAGTTAGCCGCTGTGGCAAAACTTGCTTTATTTCCTTTTTGAAGTTGCTACTAAGGAACTTATTTAAAGCTTATGTTCGCGTTCTGTCAGTAATGTCATTTAAAAATTAAATGTTTTAATTTAATAACTTATCCAAACATGATTTTTTATTGAAAGAGATCTATTACAGAATTTGTAAAAATAAATGCAACAATTAATAACAAAAACTAAATTTAAATAAATAGCTTTTGTTTCATTTTAAATTTCTAAAAGCAAAGCGGTTATATAAGCAAATCAAGTAATAATAAACAATAAAATAATTTTAGACAAACGAAAGTTTAAAAACATACGTTTTCTGCGTAAGCAGAACAAGAACAGCTTTAGTTAAAGTGATTAAAGCGATCTCTTTAAAGTCTCAGCACACGATGTCCTCCCTGTGGTCTCTTTAAGGCCTGCCACATAAGAACTGGAACCAAATTTTAGAAGGTCATTTGAAACCCATTTAGAGGAAAACCTTTCCAGCTCCACGAGTCTAGGATGCCTTAGACTAATCATCGACCGCCGAATATAAGACGATTACTGATACCAATAAAAATGCAAGAAATAATTATATTTTAAATTCTTGGTGACGGCAGCTGATAGTCCTGTATTCCACTAGATAACAACGACTATATCACCATAGCTATTCTATTTATTTGCAGAATTTATATAACTCATTTTTTCTGTGGTTTTTAGTAATTGATTTCTTCAAATTTTGTTTGTGCGTTTATTGCAATAAAAAGTGACACTGTATGTTTTATTAATGTAATGTAAGACAGCAATTTACGTGCCAACTACAATAACCACAATTTTATTAAAAACTAACCGTTAAAAAGGAAATGATTTAAAAAATTATTATGTATTATGCATTAACTTTAAATCAACTAAAAAATACAATAAATCTAAGCACCTCAAGGTGCAACGGTTTTCGAATTCATATTTTTTCAGGTGGAAAGTTTATAAAAAACTAATTTTGATTTTTAAATTTTACTTGCTCAATAATTGGTTTTTTTAATATGTACAATAAAATAAGTTATTGAAGGTTATAAGCTTCTTAATATGCGCATTTCACTGCTGCTATTACAGAGACTCGGGTAAGTGTTACCCAAAGATTCTCAGAAAATCTAAAGATGGTTATGTTGATGGCACAGCCACCATTTTATTTACTGGTGGCTCACTTCGGTCCTGAAATTTTGAGTTTTCATTTTAATAAACTGAAAAAATGCTTCATAATATCAAACATTAAATAATACACAATAATCAATTAAACTGTTTTTGTTTTCTTAATAACCTTTCTATATCATTTGCTTTTAATAGCTTTCTATTCAAATAGAAGGAGCTTCCCTAATGTGAATCTCGTTTAATTTTTGCCATTAAAATAATAATCGCTTACACTATTTAAAACAACTCGAAAAGGGTGTTTATATTATATATCTTTGTTGTTTGAATATTTTTGTGTTTTCTACCAAAGCAATTTATTCTGAACCATGTAAGCCACCCAATTTAATAATTTAAATATTTTATAAAAGAAAAATTTTTATTAAATTAAAGAAGTACTAATTAAAAAGTTCCAACACAAGAGTTTGTTCCAAAAAATATGGATGTCCTCTATTTGTAATTTGAAATTTAATAAATATATGTATTTGAATAAAAATGGTAATAATTAATAAAGTTTCAATACAATTATTTGGGATTGTTTAAATGTGAGAAAACTATTTACACTAATGTAAAAAATCTTCAAATGTTTTCAAAAGAAATATTTTTGCTGTGAACTGTCAATATGTTCTGACGAGTCTTAATACGTCATTGAATGCATATTTTGAAGGGACATTTAACAAAAGAAGTTTTAAAAGAATATTTTTAAACACATGTATCTGAATTCATTCCATATTGAAAAAATAACATTCACTGCCCTAGAGGTAAGAGAACCTGTCACAGGATACGTCAAGTGAAAAGTTCCCAGCGACTACCAACCGGTTCGAGTTCCGGAACTTTATATGAGAGGTACCGATAACGTTGTCATTGGAAGTATTCAATTAACATAATTAAGATACTCGGTGACAGTTTCTAGACCAAACCTTTACGTACTTGTCCTGTGGTAGTATCCTAAGTAACTGTTATGGTTTTTTTAAAAAATTAAATAGAACTATCCTAGAGCAGAATGTACCCTATATGGCTGGTAATAACTTTTTAGTGGGTATAACCTCGGTTTATATTAAGTTAAGTTTCTAAAAATTTATTTCCTACAAATGAACAAATGTATTATTATTTACTACTCAGGAACTTGTTGTATCATTCCCATTTTCACCAGTCATAGCACAAGTACGTTCAGGGCAATTGGTACAATATTTCCCGTAGGGTAATTAACGTTATTATATATTTTTAATATTCAATGCTGCGCCATTGTACTCCGTTTCTTACTCAAAAATTCCTTAAACTTAAAACATTAGCCTTAGACAATACAAAATGTTATGTAGAATTTAAAAGTGAAAAATATATCGTTGTTCCCAAGTGGAAAGGCTCCAGCTCAAATAATTGTAACTTTTCAGGAGAAGATAAAAACAAAAAAGAAACTGTACAACTGTTTGTACAACTGCTTGCAAAAGCACGCATTTGCGTGAAATGTATTGGAATTACTGAAAAACTAAATTTCGTAAAAACTACGAGTTACGGCATTTTTTAGTTGAGACCATCGAAACTAGAAGTATTCAAGAAGTGGAATATTTTCAAGTGTCGTTTCTTATCTTAATGGAACAACATCACACGAAGTCTTCCTTATTAACAGACAATTGACATTAGTTTACCATTTAATGTACAAAATACAAAAGCATAAAATAAAGAGAATAACACTTTGTAATCAAATAATAACGCTTTTAATGCTTTTTGTAAATGGTTTTTAATTGCACGACTACAATTGCTTACATTATATAATTTTGCAGTACTTTCGAAAAAATTTTGTTATGAAAATTAAATTTTAATTAAATGCACGTGTTCATATTTAAAACTCAGTGTGTATTTTAAAGATAAATTTTTTTTTAATTTTCTGTATTTCAAAAAGTATGTATATGAAAACACCATGTGTATGAATGTAAGTATTTAAAACATATCTAGTAAAATGAAAACATGACCCAAATATCAATATAATAAAGTGTACTTGCTTAAGTATACTTAATATTTATTTAATCGTTATGTTTTTATTACGTACACGACACCAAAATGACTTTTATTTTCTATGCGTTTAGGTTTTTTGATTGTACAAAAACTGGAGAGAAAAAACGCTCTTTGGTTTATGTAAATTTTATATTGATTTTTTTAACGATTACAATTCACGCACTTAAACTAAATTACGTTACATCCACTGCAACCGAATGACTTGTTGTTTGCACTAAATATTTGTAACAATTCAATAACAAACGAACTAGCAGACAAAGAAAATATGTAAATGAGGGGACAATGATTGGATCACTGTTCTACGAGTATGAAGCTACAAAATAGATGTATGAGATAAATAGCTATTTTGGAAATTGAATGATATTTAATATTATTTATAGGAATATATATATATTTAATTTTTTTTACAAAATAAAGAAATAAAAATTTAGAACTTAGAACGAAAAATATGAGCTTGTTTTCTCTCTAAATAACTGGTATTCGATCGAATAATTGCGTTTGCGTTTGTCCGGATAATATCCATCGATTACAAACTTATGAACAAATGTTATCTTATGCTGTTGCTTTCGTAAAGTTTATGAATAAGACCATAATGACATCAAAAATAGTAAAACAACTTTGCAAAGTGGCATACTCTGCCAGATGGCTGTCAGCATCTAAAACTTTTGATGCAAATAAAATTTCTTATTCTAAAAGGCTCAATGAAGTGCGCGGAACCAAGCTTAGAATATTACACGCATATGTAAAGTCTGCTCTGTTGTACGAAAGTGAAACCTGGTTAGCATCGAACACCAACATGAAGATACAGGATTTTCATCAACAAGTGCCTCATAATCATATGCAGTATATTCTGGCCTTACAACATCAGCAACGCTGATCTCTGGGACCGTACCAACGAGGAACCCATAATAACACAAATAAATTGTAGGAAATAGAGGGGAATCGGTCGTAATATCAGAAAGAATCCCGACAGTATAACAAAGATGTCATAATAGTGGAATCCTTAAGGCTCAACAAGCCGTGGTTGGCGAAACAAAACATAGAGACGCACGATACTTCAAGAACTGGGACTATGCAGTTTCGCATTGTAAAACGCAAAAACAACTGCAACATATCGTGTAAGAAGCAGATGCTGTGAAGCCAAATGCTCCTAAGAAAAAAATTCTTATTTAGTTCTTCTATTTAGATTAAATTTAAGTTTTGTATTGAAAATGAAATTTTGGCTTAAGTTCAAATCAGAATTTAACCACTTTTTCTTAATTTTTAAGAAATTGTTTTTGGATAAATTCATTATTTTATTAAGAGAGTACTTTCTTTTTAAACAATTTATTCATCAGACCAGCAGAATAGATAACTACTGCTTTCGAGGTCCCTACACCATCTCATCAGCTTTCTTTGTTCGATTTTAACTCTTTTGACGGTGTATACTAGTGACTAGGAATATCACATATATAATCGTATTATTTAACGAATTAGAATAAGAAAAGTGTAACATTTCTTCTGTAAAACTCATTTGCAAAGTCATCTGACAAACGTTTTGATATCAGCAGGTTTTTTCCGATGAAAAGTATTAGCAGAAATCTACACTACTGCAATTTTGTTAATTTTTAAATAAATTAAAAAAAAAAACTCTTTCAACAAAAAATTTTAATAAAATTTGCGCTTAGATTAGCTGTTGCTAATAAATAAATGGTCAATGTCAGACTTAATTGTACATGAATGTTTGTGAGCTAATATGACAAATCCTCTGTACAATAACATTTTTAACAGACATGTACAATTACATATGAGTCACAAAGGTGATTAATCAGACGTAAAAAACTTGTCGTCTGCGGGTGGCATTTTCACGCATACGCGTCATTAGCATCCCTTGTGCCGAATATATAAAACTTAAACATATTTTAGTTAAAAAATTACTAGAAGGGATTTAATTTTCATATTGAAACACAAATTTGATCTTAAAGTAATTATATTTTTTTAACAAGTTACTATAACATTTCTTTTTACGAAAATATTATAAAATCTATGATTTTATAAAAAATAAATTTTTTTATTATGATATTTAAGCCCTTGATTATGGACTATATTTCTTCTTAAAAACAGTTTTAAAATAGTAAAATACTGTTTCAATGAGATATTATCTTTTTCTTAACACTGCAAAGTATTAAAAATTATTATTGTGCAGTTTTTGGTTGTTCTATGGCTGAAAAAAAATTAATAAATAAGAAATGTACACTAAAATACTACTTCCACTTCTTTTTTAATTTAATAAATCTTTAAATATTTGAAAATATTAGTTGTGAAATATTTATACGGATGGCATTTGCCAAAAAATAATGAAAAAAATGAAAATTCTTAACATTAGATAAATATGAAAATATATTTCTTTTTACACACATTAAAAAGCTTTTTTCAATTTTCCACTAAATTTGGCAACGAAAAGTTCAACTATTTATCTTCGTTAAGGTTCTTTGACGCCACAAGAATGCAAGAAGTACCAACAAATAAAAAAAAAATTAAAACAATACACAAAACTGAGCAAAAACGACAACGATACAAAATGAGCAAAGAAAAACTCACATACAATATAAGTATTTTTCTACATACCAATATGTGTGTTTGTCTATGTATGTCAGAGTAGCTAAAGAGTTTAGTCATTTTGTTTGTTTTATTTCTTTTTCTAAAAACTGTTTTCTGAGTTTGAACAACTGATGCCGAGGGAATAATACATATTATGGATAACTTTCTTGTAGTTTTAGGTATATGACAAGACAGGTAAAGTCAATTCTGCCTACACATGCTGAACAATTTGTGAGGAAATGTGTAATGCACAAAAAGGGTTTTGGTCCCTTAACGAAACGCATCATAATTTAAACTTCAAAAAAGTTCTATTGAATTAAGTCCGTTCCATAATATTTCTGCTAAACTAACACATGATCTAGCATTCATTTCTACGAAGGTTAGCTAAATAATTATTTTATTCATACAATTTATGTAGACTCTCAATAGATAATTTCTAATATCCTAAAAGAATGTTTAAGAATTTTTCGGCCACATTTTGCATTGTCATTAACAGTGAACTTATACTAGTACAATGATATTTGGAATCGTAATGCTGTATCAAACTGAACATAGAATTTTTATCAGAGTTCGCATCAGAGGAAACGTATCAAAAACCTGATGAGTTTGCCCGTCTGTTGTAGTAGTTATTATCTTATAATTTAGATTTGGCTTCGAGCTCGGCTAGAGCTCCTAAGGAGTGGCTTTGTTAATTAATTATTTTCTTAACAAAATGATCTACTACAATACTACTTAAATAAATGACTTCTATACCTTCAATTTTAATTACATCAATTTCTTTAGTTAAAATATACTTATTTTATATTTTACCAGAGAATCGCAAATTTTAGGCAGTTCCAAAAATATATGCATGGTTTTACAATATTGATTTAACTATACAATCGTATAGCAATTGCTATTAGAAAGTCGAAGACATATCGCTCCTTTATTGCAACGTAGTTATATCTCAAAAAACGTGATTTTTGAGTTAACAATGCAGAAATGTTCGTCGTATCGCTTTTCATTTTGTATAAAAAATATATACAAATATCTTGTTTACTCAGCTCTTAAAGGGAGAATACTTTTTTGTTTTTGGATTGATGTGTGTGTAAATTAAAATCTTAAACGTGTTTTCTGACGAACGAGTTTTTTAAGATATGACTACGTTGCAATAAAAGAGCGATATTATCTCAAATAAACATTATTCTGAGTACTTTTAGTTTCCCAGGGAGAAAAATGCGGCGAGTATCTCAACAGTTTAGAAAGTCTCTGCTTATGTACATACGCTTATTTCAATTGTTTATAGTCATAAGAAAACACAAGCAATTGTTTAGTGCATTGCCTATTTTAAATACTTTATGCAACGGCCGCAGAACTTTTTAACTGGCACTTAATGTAACTTGAGGCATTTTGCTAATATGGACTGTAAATGTTTCCTACACATTGTTTTTTATAGTGATCCTTAGATGACGCTACACTGTACAAATTTAATAGTGGTTGGATTGAGACCTTTTGAATAAAAGTATTGAATAATATAGCGCTTAACAAATTTTCCAATGTTTGCAAATTGAAAGCTCAAAAAGATTACTAAGCAATGTGGTGCCTGTAAACTTAAAACATGTTTGCCACTTTTCACCAAAATAACAATGTTTTCCATACTACTGCCATCGTTTAAACGTGAGGTCGGCTTATTTTTATTTAAAAAAAGTACGATCGAGAAAAGAATGCTGAAAATTTTTTAGTAACAAAATCACGATGAAAAATATTATTAAGATGTTTCAGAATTGATATAAAAAATATTGAATAAATGTTATTTAAATATACTATTATTAGTATTCTTCCAATAATCGAAAGTCTTGAAGTCATGTCTTTTTTGTCTACCCTCGCATTTCTACATGCGTACATATAAACAAAAACAAAGTACTTATCAAACAGTAACTAATTTGTTTATTATCAAACCACATAAACAAACTTTTGTCTTTGTTGTTATATCTGTTGCTGTTGTACAAAGTTTTCTTCTGTAGCAGGAAGGTGGGAAAATTTTTCGTAGAATTCTATTTTTGCTAATAGCATACCTAAATATAAACGCAAACTTAGAGAAACATACATGTATTTATATAGTAAATACTTGTACAGGATCTGTGTTTGTCATTTGTATGTATACCTAATGGCTTTTTGTTAAATTAAAAACATATTTTCTTAGATTAAATTTCCCAAAAGCTGTGTGCTTCTTTTACTTTACTTTAGTTTATCAAACCAAACTCTAAATTACTTTGATTTACATCTATGAAAATTCTTGAGAATTTATTTTGCATTTGATATTGAATATTCCATGTGTTTTCTTCACTTATTTATTTGGTTTTTTGTTTGTTTGTTATTAATTGCGAATTTACAAGTAAAATGATTAATGTTCACATTTTTCGTTAGAAATTAAAGCAAATGTATGTGCATCTAAAAGTTTATGAATATGAATAACAATGTTAAAAAACAGGAAAAGTTTAAAGATCGTGAATGAACATCTGAAATAAAATAAATGGCACTGTGATTTTACTTCATCCACTTATTCACTTCTACTAATGCTTCAAAATGGTTTTCCTAAGCGATAGAAATTAAAATGGTGGATTCATCCATTTGTTCAGGCCAAATTTTTATCAGAGAAAAATTTAGTTGACTGAGAGTTTTCTGCATCACAATTCATTTGTAAAAAATTTCTGGAAAATTAAAGTTACTATTTGAAATATGCAAATACAAATGTGAGAAATTGGGTAACAAAATTATAACAGATAGCGCTTCTGTTAACATAATATAAGCTACATAAAACGAACTTACTTGCACATAACACTTACAAAAAAATATATTAAAAATAAAAGATTTACTATAAAATTGGTTTTTAAAATATTTATGACGTGGCTACTCACTTTGACTTTATCCAAATAAAAATTAAATTAAATCCAATTGAAGCTTGGAGTTGTCCAACAAAATAATTTTCTGTCTCTCTTAAGAGAGACCTTTACTCTTTATAGAAATAAAATTTCGTCAAGACCAAAATTTTGTCTTCAATATTTTGTTAATGGAAATTACAAGCCACATTAATAACATGAGCCCATTTCTCAAAACTACAAGTTACAAATTTACAAGTTAAATATATGCAAAAAAACCGATTTTAAAAATTTATTTCTGTACTTTTTTGTACGTATTTTACTTGTAGATTTGTAGTTTCGGGAAATGAGCAGCAAGTATAAAGTAAAACTGGCAGCAGCTTATTGATTTGCAGTTGGCAAAGTCGGATTTTTATGGAAAAAAAACTTGACAGCAGTAAATTATTGTGTATGAAATCTAGGTGGTTTTTGTATGTATTGTTGTAGGAATGATATAGCCTAGTTAATCAGTTGCCACACAACAATATTATATATCTTAAACCAAAGTAAACAAAGTAAACTTACTCAAGTATACAAAACTCTACAATAACACGTTTGTGATACATCACCTGTTTGTCAAATATAAAATAAAAAAAATCTTTTTACATACGGGGTTTGTTTGACGTTTTAGGTTTTTGCTGTAGAGATGCACAAACTTTGCAAGCAACTTTGATAATAGTTTAAAACATATTCAGAAAAATTTATCATCAATACTTTTAGCAAGTTCTTCAAAAATATTATAATTTTTTCAGAAACTTATTGGATTTTATCAACGCTGTTTTGCTCTTAGCAAGTTTTTCAGAAATATTACATTTTTTCCAGAAAAATATCTGATTTCGTTCGCGTTGTTTTCCTCTTAAAAGACAGCATGACGCCTTTTGTGAATTTCGGTAAATTTGTCTGCCATTTTTTTCTAAAAAAAATTTTAAATTTCTTTTACTTTTTATCAAAAATATTTCAATTCAAAGTTTTCTTAAGACAAAAATTTTGTAATGATGCAATCAATAATTTGCAATAAACTCTCTATTTCACAAAATCACTATTTTGCAAATTTTCGATAAAAGGGGCAAACAATTTTGCTTGCACCTTCTTTTCGAAACGAAAACGCCATTAATCGAGATAATGAATATTAGCGATTGGGAGAAAATTTAATTTCGTAATGGGAAACAGAGTTTGACTGCCTGCGCAATTGAACACGCACGAGATAATCGGTACTGTCTGCTCCCAGCACCATTCATTCGTTGTTTGGGTTTCATTGAATTAAGACACCCATGAAAGGAACACTTTCGGCTTTAGTTATAATAGAATAGGTTGAAATTAAGGAGTGCGAGAAACAAAAAGGCGGGACTCAATTGCACCAATATTTCAAATAGATAGAACAACAATCAATGATTACAGAAGACTGTATGATCGGACGCAAGTATCAAATTCTAAAATTGTATTACATTGTGGTCACTGCAGGACCAACTCTGAAGACAGCGAAAAGTCAGGCCAACACCTATCCCGCAGGGAGGTAGACAATTGCTTTCTGTACGCAAGGATATACAAACAACTGGCTTGTTAGGTTTAGGTTGGTTCTGCGAAGCTGGATTTTTTAGAACATCGTAGGAATGAGTCAGGTGTAAATGGTCCTCTCAGTATAGCAATAAATATAAAGGCTTCCGAGTGCGCTGTCTGCCTGCCTATATGGAAAAAATCTTCGGATATTCGAAGAACTTTCCGTTTCTACTTCGGTGTAGTTAATGCATTAAAACTGTAAGAGCTTTTGTCATAATGAAATATTAGTCACTAAGCAATTATTTTTACAATTTGAGATTAATTTTTAGTTTTATGGAGATAAGAAATTTATTTTATGATTCTTTATGCATTTTATTAGAAGGAAAAAGTATATGCCCACTAGTCTCTTGTCTCAAAAATATTGATGAGCACCCAATGAAATTTTACTTATTTTTGTGATATTTTCTATGTATGTTCTTTTTATTCTAAACCTAAGATTTACGAGTATCATCATCCATATACTTGTTCAGAAAATCCAATATAATATATGTATGTATGTACGTGCATATGTAATTGTCTATTTTCCACATGAGCATATACATTTTTTTCGAGTATCTTTTTGTGTCAGTCCATGTCTCTGTGTGGGTTACTTCGTTAGAGTCAACAGTCATATACCCAATCACTTGTCATATGAATGGGGGCTTATTTTAACTTCAGCTAAACATTGAGTACAAGTTACGTTTGTGGTTGGTGTGGTTTGGATGCTTTCAAAATCATTTATCATTCACTACAATTTAAAGTTGTTTTAGCATTGAGCATATAAAGAATCGTTTTTTTTTATTTTTTGTTTTTCTATTCTGCTTGAAAATACATACCACTTTGTACTTATGTTGAATTTAGTTCTTCTTTTTTCATTAATATTCTCTACAAAAATGTGTTTGGTTATGCTCCTGACCACAATTTTATTTCGAACGTTATAAATGGTACTTGAATTCTTAATGGATTTGGAAAATCTCTAACATTATGAATAATGTTTTTCTTTTTTTTCAATAGATCAAACGTTTCCGTATAATATCATATGGTCAAGATTTATTGTAACCTGTTTTTAACATTTTGGAAATTTAAAATAATTAAAAAAATGGAAATAATTTGTTGTTTGTCGAGATTTTAGTTTTTAAATTAGAACTATTTTCTAAATCACTGACAAACAGGAAATTTTAGTACAAAAGTTTCTTTGGCTATTAGTTTTGAACTCCTAAACAACTGATATCAACTACACTGATAGTGGCAACCTGTTTGTTCAGCTAACTTTTTCATATATTAAAGAAAACTCACGGCTTAGTTATTAAAAACAAGTGTTCGTTATGAGTAGCTTACGGCTTAAAACGGCTAAATGTCAAAAAAAAAGTTAATTAAAAAGAAAATAATTATTAAAAATTAAATAAACAAATTATGCTACCAAAATGAAAGAGTCACTTCTCTTTAATCTTTTCGGTATCGAATCAGATTGAAATCTTTCAAATAAGCACATACGTTTTGAAAAAAATAGTCTAGAGTAATTAAAATAATTTAAGTATTTATTATATACAGCAAATTTTGTCGTACAGCCCAGTTTGTATTTACCATCTGTTTTTCTCAATCGCCTTTAGTTTTGGAGATATACCCTTATTTTAAAAATTATCTTGCTGAGTGTATTAAAAATTTCTTAAATAAAAAACAATCAATTCATTTCCACTGAAACTAAAAACTATTTAATTATAATTATCAAAAAATCATTAGAACCACCAAACATTCCTAAAAATAGGTATTTAAGAACACGTTTACTCCCTCTGATTTTTTTTTATTGAAAGAAAAATGTACTTAAGTTTATCATGCACACTCAGATATAATTCAGATTAATGACATGACATATTTATGTTCAATACTATGAAAAGATGTGTGATCCGTAGAGTTATTAACGACTTACAAGATATTAATGGGAAGCAGAATACTATATTTGATTGTCTTTCTATAAATCCAAAGTTTGTGCTTTAGAATTGTGTGAAAAATATAATTTTTTTGCCAAAAGTAAGTTTGTAAGCTATAAATATTAAAATCTATTGAATTTTACCTACCGAAGTTTACCAACACTTTGAACATTTTCCTTATGTAAACGAAAACTATATTGAGCAAGTGATGTGTAGCATCCTGCCAGGATAACAAAAATATTAATGTTTAATACGTTATCTATAATCAAAGTTGCTAAAGTTTAATCTTCTTCTTAAATAACTTTTAAAGTCCACTTAACATGCAATCATAGTAAATCTACACACATTTTTCACTTCTAAAATATGAAGAAAACACTGTTTTATGGCATATAGAAGTGGAACATGAAACCAAGCCAAAAATACTAAAAACAAAAGCGTGAACATATCACCAGAATGATATTAACGTAGCACATGTAAGAAAACATACACTAAGATATAAAAGTATAAAAAATACCATCCCAGTAAACTTTTGTCTAGCACTTCAGCATAGCTCGAAAATAATTTTAGTAATAAAAATAAAAGTTTTGAACGACTGATCCTAATCTGCGTACGAAGCCGATCGGCTAAAAGTTGAAGCCCCCGAATACAAAATATTTTACACAATGAGCTGCCGCTGATGTTCGCTACTTGCATCGGCTAAGTTTTTAACCGTTTGATTACCGGCTAAGCTGATTAAATACTACTTTTTTAATTGTTAACAAAAATATTTTAATAGTAATGAATTGATTGATAAAATTAATGTAAATTCTGTTGCTAAAGAATACTGAATTAGTCGTCTTACGACTTTAGGCCAAGCCGAGAATATTCTGCTAAGCCGCCGGCCGCCCCAAAAAAAATGCAAAATAAAGTGAAGAAAGCATATAGAGAAGGATCTCAGCTTTTAAAATTAAATTTCTGACCACCTTGTTATTATCTAACTTTTCATTTGTTGTAATTATTCAAAACCTTTTTTACTTATTTTTTTTTATATTTCAAATTGAATGTTAAACAGTTTATAGGTTTGAAAATATTTTGAAAAAATTTGCCAACAATTTTTTTAAATATAATACATTTGAACAAATTCATTATATTTCAAATATTGTACCGTGTGCTTGCTGGTATATGGAAATCGTGCATAAAACTTACTGTACTTAACTCGAACTTCCGCATACATTATCAAACTGCTCAGCACAAGTTTCCAAAATTGAAAATCAGGCAATACTGGCAATAATGTTTACATAAATTCTAGAACAACTTAACAAGTTGTTACCGTTAAATCGTAAGATCCACTATTTTTACAACATAAATACAAACAAATACACCCAAATGAAATAGTAATACATAACAAACGATTTTTAGTTTTTTGTTTTTGCCATCTTATGAGCAGATATGTATCATCATCTTAACATCACATCGATACTTTCTTTCAGTTTCTGTATTATATTATAAAAGATTGGTTAAAAGTAGGGAGAAGAAGGATGATGGTTGTGCAATTGAGGGAATATGTAGAAGAGTATGATAAAATAAAGGCACGCGCTAGAAACCTGAATGCGGTTGTAATAGATAAATATAATAAAATCTATGTGGTAATATTTTATCAGGTTGGCAGTTTAGTTACTTGAATGTGTTGCGAAAAAGATTGCAAAAAAACAATCCAAGGATTTAACTGTAACAACTTCTAAAGAATCTTATTTGTAGATATAATCGCTGTTATGATTGCAATAAAGATGTCTAGGTGGGAGAAGATATAGTGACTACACATTCTTTTTTTTAATTTTAGATGAAATGTATCTTCATAGCAGAAAAGTGAAAAACGAACATTGAAACAACAAAGTTACATATTCATAATTCTTTTTACTACGTTCTTTTAGTTAAAAGTCTAAGTATAAATGCATAAAAAGAAATGTGTTTTTGGAAGTGGTCTGAGGTATTTATTGGATTTTTTTACCCTTCAGAAATTTATTAATGAACTTGAATTTTAAAATTATTAATGAACTTGTGAAATTTATAAGCCCAAAAATTTTAATTTTAAGAACATTTATAAATTTTTCAAAACTTTGAATAGCCCAATAGAAACGTGCATTGCCTCGTAATAAGTTAAAAAACTAACAATCTTATGATGTTTGCTACTAACAGTAGAAGGATTATTTTCTCGGAAAAATTTTTTTCCGTGTGAAATTAGTTCACTGAGAGTGTTAATAATGTTACTGAAAATAGCTTTATTGGCAAGAACGGGTAGAAATATATATTTTTGAGTCAAAATCTTGTTACGCGCGGGGTATAGGAGGAGATTCCATCACTGTACAAGGCGGCATGTTTGATTTTACATCGGCTAGTTTTGTCGGCTAAGGAGTGGATTTTTATACGTCTACCATAGAACGCCTTTGACGACTAAGACACTCAACTTTTTTATAGTCGTCCCTATATCGACATTTGTGACAAAGACACTAACTTAGGTTACACTTCGTAAGCTTTAACACTTCCTTTATTTTAAGACTTAGAAATTTATAATGCTTTTATTTACGTACATCTTTTAAAAATTTAGAAAGTTATTTTTGTTTTTTATATTAAAAATGAGTCCGTGTATTACACAGTCTCACGATTTCAAAAAATCTTTTAATGGGTATTTAAACCATAACTTTTAGCAGACTGAACAGTTGAACTTTGTAATACATTCAAATTAATAATAAGAAACGGAATCGGGTTGATTTTACGATAAATCAATATGTGCTTAATTGATTCTGATTTGCAGAAAGAGAAATACAAGTAGATTTGTTATTGTTAAGATTAGTGAGAAATTTGCTTTTGCAATATTAAATTTTTTAATTTAACATATTTTTAATACTGGACACAACTTTATGTACTAAATTTATCCATTCAATGTGGATGGATATGATTGCACAGGATTCAGACTATAAATTGCTTTTTTGATATGCTCTTGATTCTGGGGGTTTCCTATTGATTTTACTGGCACACGAATTACTTATATATATTTTTTTAGTATAATTATGACTAAGGATACTTTGCCAATCAGATTTTACTTTAAATATAAATGTACTTAAAGTGCATATTTAAGCTTGATTATAGTTCTGATGTACCTGCAATAGTCACGATTAGTTACTGAGCCCATAATCGCATCACTTGCTCATATCTTACACGTAAAACCTAGACGTATCTAACGTCGGTTTGCCCTTCAAGGAATTTCTACATTTATTATCTTTATTACTTACAAATCAACAAATGCGAAAGCAATTTCTTTTTGATTTTTGAAACGTCTCTTAAGAAATACAACACTTGAAGAAAGTAAAAATAAACCTAAAGCAATTGAAGATAATCTCTAACAACTTATTATCTTTTTATATTTTATTAAGAATAAAAGTGTAAATTAACTTTAAGCAATCCTGAAGAATTTTTTTCGATTGAAATGGTAAAATATAATATAAATGTAAATAGAAAGAGCAAAAGTTTTCTTGTTTCCTTAATTTGTAGGATTCCTTTGTATTTAAAGCAACCCTAGAGGGAAGAGAACTTGTCACGAAATAAGTCACTTGATCGGTTCTCAAGTGGTAGGGACTGATTATAATTCTGGAAGTATACATGAAAGGAAGCTGTCTATTTTGGATGGCGTTGTCATCCGAAGAGGTCAATTGGCACTCTTCTGATGTTTTTGGCAAAACAGGGCTTGTCGTTTAAAATCGAATGTTACAAAATTAAATTTTATTTATTTTTATTCAGCTCAATCGTATATCTTGATAGAAGGTTGTCATGGAATCGCCATATTGAGTCTCTAAAGTAAAAAAGTCACTAAGATTATATATAAGGCCAGTGCAGAGTTGTACAGGTTGCGCTTTAGGTGTGAAACCCAAAGAGGTCAGGTACATCAAATAAATTATCGGTGACTACTAATATATCCAAGATCTAGAGGTTCGCTTGTCTTCTCGCTACCGCAGTGATGATGACTTATATACCTGCTGTTCAAAGATCTTATTCCTGAGAGTGCAAGGGCAGCTTACAGGGTAAGTTTTATAAACTCTACAGGATGATATTATTGGAGATGCCAAGTGACAGGATTAACTGTGAACTGAAGCTAGTCACGAGATTCAGTATAATCTTTCCACTTACAGCCACATCAAAGAATAGCGGTCGTCTTATACAATTCAGATGTATAGAGCGGCACACGGGCAGATGCAATACTGTACATGGGATTATCGTTGGGGCTGATGTCTTCGTACCCAACGCAAAGATTTCTATAACCCTGGGGAAATTGTCCATGGTATTTCAGAATGGCAGGCAATCACAACATGTGCCCGAAATAACCAAAATAAGGATCTTGAGTGCGTATTCTTTGATACCCAAGCAGCGCTTAAATATTTTCTTTAGTGACCTTTTCGATTCAAGCTTGTTTGTGGTGATTTGACTTAATACAGAAGTACCAGCAGGTAACAATGTTTCCCTTTACTGAATACCTTATCATAGTGGAGAGCAGAGAAACGAGATAGCAGATAAATTAGCCAGATAGACGGTAGCTATCATTATGAAGCCAGATCCTTTAGAGACGTCAAGGCTTACCTCACTAATAAGAGGTAATGAGATTATGACCGCAACAGGGTTTGACTTTCTCATCCTTGCATGAGACAGGCTGAAGCGTTGATGAAACCATTTTTATGTACTGATCTTTTCAATCTAAAATATCCTTTTTGAAATTTTTTGTCGTTTATGCATGGAAGCATATGAAACAACGGCACACATTCTTTGTAAATTAACTATTTTGCTTATTTGCATCAGATGTCTCCTTGTTCAATTCAATTAAAATTTTTTGAGAGCGATTGTGTTGTTATGTGAAAAATCCACAATTGCCCTGGCAATACTAAGAAAAACTGCTAAAAAAGTAAAGATCTTAATGGTTGCCATTGTAAGGTCGTGCAGTTGTTATTTGTTTTTGTAATTCGCATATGCAATAGTTTTTTTTGTCAAATGCCACAAAAATTTATGTTTTATTTGAAAGTACAGTCTATTAAAATCTTTAAAGCAATATCTTTGATTATGGATTTTTCTTAAAGCTTGCTGCTGTTAATGGTTTTAACTTGATATGGATTTCAAGACTACTTCAAGTTAAATAGTTTTGAAAAACAACATATGTGACTTGCTCCACGAAAAGGGACCTCTGCGCCGAAAAGAAGTTATTGAGAAAAACGCGATTAAAAAAAAGCGCTTCGTTTTTCCGTGTTTTGCGCATGGTTATGCAACTCTTCCTTCAACCTGATCATCTGGCGATGTATTTCTACTCTCTGGTACTTTTTACGATGTTCAATATGTTCTCTATTTTTGTAATTTTGTACCTTTGATATTGAACTTTTTTTAAATTTCAAATATTATATATATTATCTGTTTATATCACATTTTTCAATTTTTTCATTAATTATGTTCATCTTTACAGGTGATTTGTAAAAAAACTAAAAGACATAGAAACTTTCGGTTTGCGGCATTTGAAAGAGCGTTTTTTCCCCATAAGAATCACTCAAAAAGTAAAAAAATGTTTTTTCGGCGCAGAGGTCCCTTTTCGTGGAGCAGGTCACATATTATGTTATTTTAAATATAGCAAAACTTTCACATATATAATTCGTTTTAAACTATATGCAAAATTATCAACCAAATATCACATAAGTTCAACATAAAATTGATGTTTTTCAACTTGAAATAATTTACGCAAGATTTCAATTCAATTCGTTGAATATATTCAAACAACATATTCAAAATGAAAGCATATGTATATTTTCTAGTTATTTCAAAAGCAACTTGAATTAATTTCGTTGAAGCAAAATCATTAACGGGCTTTATTTGTTTATTCTTCGTGTAAAGGAATGTAAAAAACGGTTACAAAGTACAATGCATCATAGATTAATAAAAGAAATTGAAGGGATTAGTTCAATGATCAGGAAATGTACACAATTTTAAAGATTTCCTTTATGTGTATAATTCAATATTTTAAGTTTTTTACTTAACCTGCAACTCCAAAAGTTGAAAAGTTTTGTCTATTGCATGCATAAGTTATTTTAGGTTGCATGGATACGTCAAAAATATATACGAATATCCATTTAAATAACAATAAAAGAAATTTTAATGGATCGTTTTTAAAATTAGGGCCAATGATTCAACGTTATTGATGAGTATATTATGTGGCACTCGTATTATGTAGCATTCATTTAATTGATGAATATTGATTACGAAAAAATACGGTAGAAAAGCATACTGAAAAATAAATAAACATAACAAAGATTCAATATAAGACCATATCATTATGTATGAATTTATGTGAAGGATACGAGTTCAGAATGGAAAATTTCTTTTAAAAAAAATTTACTTTTATTTGCAATAAAAAATAGCTTAAGCTTAATGTAGTTTTTACATAAATGTACATAAAGAGAGTTGAATTTTCAATAAATAATTTGTGTTTGTACGTACATAAGAATACCAAATTCACACAAAAAACATGGATTTTAAATTTGTGAAAGTATATTTTCAATTTCTGTGCATAAGTATTTGCATAGTTTCTTAACAACATCTCTTTTAAGTAATGTTCACTGTTCCACATCAAAGTGTAGCACATCATTCATCAAAATGTTTTAGTTGAATAAAAAGAAAGAAAGAAGAAAGCACGTAAATTCCATCAAACATTATAATGATAATCTTGTTCACGTCTTCAGATTGTTATGTTTTTATAAATATGAAATTTTACAAGGACAAACATACATACAGAGTTTAGCGATTAAAATGTTAAATACCAGTAATAAAGTATTAGCATCTAAAGTATATAGAACAAAATTTATTCGAAGTGGAATTCAAATTTAATAATGTTCGTAAGCTGAGCCATCTCAAAGTGAATAAAATGTCTATGTATCGCTACGAAGGATCGGAAAAAACCGCAACTTCACATGATATATTTCAGAAAGTGAAGTCTCCACTCCAAAATGAGCTCCAGGTAAAGCCTTACAAGTTTCAAATGGCACACGATCTTACACCAAACCAAAAATAAAGATAAACACGACAGAGCAAAGGAGTTGCACGGACGTGGCGAATTTCCGAATTTCTCTGATGAAAAATGTTTTCCTATTGAGTTCATAAACTCTCAAAATGATCGTGTTTACTTAACTGAACGCACTAACGAAAATTTGATCCTACGAACGGCCGCTCGAAGTAGTAATGGTATCTCAAGTAATGGTATGAGCAGCTGAGACCGCCGATGGAAGCTGTCTAATCATTATCATCGAGCCTGCTGTCAATGTGTCGTGGAAAATCTTTTGGAAGCTGCTTTAGAGCCGTAGGTACATAAACGTTACGGGCGTAGACTCAGCACCGTCTCATGAACCAAGAATGGTTAAAAAACCACAGTTCATTTCGTCCACACAATGGCTTTTGAATTCGAAAGATGCAAATCCGATGGACTATTCGTGAAGAAAGCCATTGTATGGAAATGGTCCAAAATCATATTCGTCCAGCATGCAAGTCATTTCTTAACTTTTTGAAGGCCATAGTCGAGCAACAGTGAATGGACTCTGAAATTTAAATCAATAAAAAATAGTTTCACACAAAAAAAGGCCTTTGGATAGATAACACTTAAATCGCCTAACCCGTCTTTTGTATTTTAAATGTGTATCAAGTGCTCCGATTACGAAACGGCTATTTTAAAATTTTACATAAACTTGTAAATTTTAATTATGCAAAATAGTAGAAAAAATATTTTTCGCTTTGGTATTTAAAATCATTATTAAGAAATTAATTGTAATATTTCATATACATATATGTATCTTTGTTTTCTTCTACATTTAAACGATCAATAAGAGTTTTGCTTGATCAAACTAATTGATTAATGAATGGTGCTTCTTTAACATTAATGTAAAAAACTTTCCTTTTAGATTCCTAATTAGTCTCCTTATCTAGAAAAAACTATTGAACATTTTTATAAAAACGGACCAGCTAAATTCACAACAAATACTATAGTTTTTTAAATTTTTTAAATTTTTTTGCTATAAAAAAATAGTTGTTGTATTAAAAAGTAAAAAACAGTTCAACTAAAAAAACTTTATAGATTTAATACATCTCTTACTAATTTTTTTATTTAAAACTCAAAAAACGAATTTATAAATTCAAATAAATTTGTTAACTGATTTGTTAACCTACAAAGAATTTGTGTAAATCCAAACAATTCATTTTACTGAAAAAACACGTTTTTCTTGTTTCTTCGAATTAAGTTGATGAAAAGATAAAAAATTAAATGACAATGTAAGACAAATTATTTGAAGTTTAAAAAAATTTATTAATTTTATGAGAAATTTTTGCAACAAATCAATTAAAAGAGTTTCCCAAGTTTTACGTTTAAACCTTTGCAAATTTGTATTTATTAAAAATAATTACCAATTACAACTAATGAATTTAACATTGTAAGATTTCATAAACTACGAACAGCTATCATTACAAAAAGAGCTCACAACGTCTACCAGTGGTCCGACAACGAAAGAAGTTCACACTATTGTGAGCTGTTTGACAATATTGCTCTCAATTGCCTTTCCAACAATGGTCTGATAAAACTTTTCTTGACAGCGCTGACATACAAAAGTTATCATTTCACACGGTTGCACGCTGGTTTTGCTCATTTTTGACCATTTTGTATAAATAACACTGATGGATTCCGTTGAAAAGCAATATGTTATTATTGTTTGAACAATTTTTTTTAATTAAAAAATTTTAATTCTTATTTTTCATCACTAACATATTACTATTATATATTTTCTTTTCGTGTTGGGTCAATGAAGCTATAGAAAATATTTCGCTAAACTGAAGGGTTCAGCATAACAATTTGCTTCAATATCTCACTATCTTTATTTAATGTCAATTTTTTAAATTTGTTATGTTAAAAGAAAATAATTTTCCATCAGCATTAGATGTGCAATAACTTTTAGCTTTACCATTACACTAGAGGAAACACAAATAATTAAAAATTGCATTAGATGGACATGTAAACAAAATTGTTTTCATAACAGTATTTTTAAGTGGAAAAATATTTCATATCATAAAAAAATATATTATATTTACAGTATTAATAAAGTTTCCTTGTTAAAAAAAAGCTCTATCATATAATTTTGAAATTGGTAAATCTTGCCTTGCTGTTGACGTGTAAGTCAAAATAAATTTGCTATGATTACTTTTATTAACTACAGTCGCGGCGACGGTATCAGTGCAGTTCTCCTAATAATAGTTTTAAAAAACTACAAACGGCTAACTAAAAAGCAGTTCCAACAAAATAGACAAGTCGCCTAGAAAATTTATATGGAAGTCTCCAAAAAAAACATTAAGTGGAAACGACTCTTAAGTAATTTCAAGAAAATAAGAAATCTGTATTTTTTGTTAAAAAAATTTATCATATTTATTAGTAATGAAAATATTACTTTTAAAAATATAATTTATAAACTTACGAAATAGAATTTATGGTACTTTTACTACAAAACTTTAAGGGACAGTTTGAAAACTGAGATTTTTTTACTTCTCAGTTATTTAAAAATAAAGTCTGCTACTATAAATTACTATTTATCAGAATATTTATGTAAAGTTTAAAGCAAGCTGCACTATTTATAAAGAGTTTTGCAGGCATCGAAAGCAAACAATTTCTTGAGTTTCGATGAAAATGGAGAAAAAAACAGTGTCGTAAAAAATTATTTGCGCAGTTCCATGGCGGTCATAACAGGACAAATATTATCGGACGCTCCGATCGTCTTAAAGAAATTTACTAAAATTTATATCATGATATTGGAGACTAACTTGTAGCTGCACCAAGTTGGCACATGATTCATTACATGGCAATTTGAGCTGAAAAATCTATATGCGGAATAGGCGATGCGTTTATCTATACCCGCTCAGCAGTGTGGCCGCTTCAGAAGGGTATCTGACGATGTTGAAATGCAATCCGAAGGAGTTTCTGTGTCGCTTTGTATGCGTGTGGATAAACTACCACAACCCCTGGCTTAAAAATTGCATTCCATATGACAAATGTGCGTGACGTGTCTTATTTTTTTCAAATTGTGTCACTTATAGCTTTTGAAAGAATATTCTTTTTTAGTTTAAATTCTAGTGTTATTTCAACTAAAGATGTAACGATTTTTAAGTAATAATATTTAAAACGAGGACAGTCATCTTAACTTTCCCATTCATTGTTGTAAATGTTGCAAAGAAGGTGTATTTGTGCTTCAATTATTTTAAGTAGAAGAAAAAAAAGAGTTTGTGAATGGCAAAAATGCTGCGATAAAGTTAAAACACTTTATGAAAGACAACTAAATAAGTTTAAGCTATTCATTATTAATTTATTTTGTGAACTTTTTTTAATTCCAATAAGTGAATGTTTCCTTTCTGTCCCTATTTACTTGTATTTAATTTATTATTAATAATTGATATCTAAATTGCATACCCCTTCAAACTAATTTAGGTGCACTAAAGAAAACTCACTAAAAAAGGCGCTTCTTTTAACATCTCAACTAGAAAAATAAATATTTAAGCCAAGAAATGCAAACTTATTAAACGCACAAAATATCAATTTTACTACTCTTGGCCTTTTACCTTCGAAAATAATGATAATAAGAAAATAGCAAATAAAGAAAGTAAGGACAAACGTTTCAAGTGTCGTATTATACGAGTGCAAGTAGCCCCTAGAGGTACTTAACTCATGGTGACACAGCCGCAACAACTCACAGCTAAACTTGAGAAAGCAAAAAAATATTAACGAAAGGCAAAGAAAAAATTAAAAGGACAAACGAAAAAATATGACCCAACAAAAGAATAGTTCTGCAAAAAAATGCTTTTCTGTATAAGTGTGTGTACAAAAGGATAAAAGCTATATGTATTGGTCATAAAAGGAGCAAACAGAAAACGAACAAGCAAACATATGTTTGCTCCTGCATTTTTATTTAAGTATGAACATACATAAGTAAATGCAACTAAATTATGTACCCTTGTGTAAATATTTATAAACCTTTAAGCAGTAACGCTTCTATAAACTACCTTAAAGATCTTTGCACTTTTACATACCAGCACAAACAAAGCTTGAACAACATGACACTGAATGCTTGTCCCACCACTACTTGTACATGCGGCCAGGATAGCGCTACTTTCTTAAGATTACTTTGTCTTAGCTTTCGTAACAGTTGATGGTAATACATTTACTGAGGAGTTTACTTCAGGCGGGCCACAGTGTATGTTATTTCAACAATCTTTAAGTGTTGTCATTTCTACTAATCGATTTCGTGGTAACGTTGCGTTGTCTTTTTTTCTTTTTTTTACTTCATCAATTCGGATTATAGTTCATGTGGTCATTTCGAACGCCCAAACTCTTAACAAATGCAAGATAACATAGAAGCGGACGACCAGCACTTAACTTTTATGTTTGATCATCCAAACACATGTGCGATGAAATACTCGTAGCTGCGGTAGTAGTATAAGTATTTTTGTAATAATTGTAATTTCTCGTAGTTGAAATTCTTGTGCTCTTAATATATTCTTATACTGAGGCCATTCCCCATTGTGGTATTTGTGTAGGTGAAGAAAACTATGTTAAATGTGTGCTTATGTACTCTTAAAGCATTAAGCTGTTTTCTGTGTAAATGTATGCAGTGGTGTGAATATGTTGTTATAAATATATGTATGTGCGAGTGTTTTTGTTTATTTACGCCATGTCACCTTTAAATAATGTCTCTTACCGCTTTTCAACAGAAATCGCATGTGAAAAGTACTTTACACATGAAGTGTTTCTGATTGTAGAAGAAAAAAGAAAAGAACAACAAAACAGCAAAGCAGAGATAGGGAATATATATATATATATTAAGCATCTGATGTACTTGCAGCAAATATAAACTACTCTGTAGATCATAATACATTCCAACCGGCTAGAAAAAGACCTGTACAAAATGGATTATTAAATTGTGTAGTTATCAACAACAACAACAAAAAATCATACGAGAAATGTAAGCCAAACAATAATGATGCAGATAAGTAGATAAGAATAAATAGATGTTCGCATCTAATCTTTATATTAACACACACTTTATTGTCAATGTTAAGATAAATGCTTTGCTTTATTAAACGACCACTGGGGAAATGTACTTCCAATAGACCAATCATTTACTAAACTTCATGTAAAGTTAAGTGTTTTCTAAGCTGTCGTATTTGAAATATGTAACTACGTGCTTCTATTGCTCTACCGCAGCTTTCTGTATTTAAAGAAATTCAAAACAAATGATCACTTATATGAAAGTTTTTAAATAGTCCACATAACTTCGTTTAAATATGAAATCTTTAAAACAATTCAAATTTCGTATGTATACAGAATAAAATGGAACATAAAATCGAATTCATTTTCAATTAAAGCCGCAATCTCAAGTTTTCAGCAACAAATTTCTGAAGTGAACAATTTGCAAACTTTTCAAATGCGATATTTTGAAACGCTACAGGATGCACAGAAAGAAGGGAGAGATCTCTCAATTTATTTTCGAACACAAAATAATCTCTCATTTATTGAATGGAGCAGAGAGACTCTGATTAATCGGAGCTTAACGATTATGCAATTTGATGACGCAATAAAAGAAAGGGACTCGATTTTATCGCTTATTTGATGAAAAAGAGGGCTTCCAAGTAGGATATCGCGAACAAAAATCATGCCTTCTGGAACGCTGTTTCGAAGCAGGAGGTGCAACAAATACACATAAACCTCCTTCGGCTTTGTTTGCTCGTTTTAGCGTCGCTTTTCAGTCGTAGAAAAATTAATTGTAGATTGAAGATTGTTGAAAAAATAAAAACAAAAACTATTTCGTTTAACCAGCAAGCAAAATATATGTATTTTTACATATGTATGTACATACCTACAAGGAATAAATGTGGTATGAGAGTATGTAGTTCCTGCAACACCCGATATAAAATTCATGTCTGTGGAGGGAATATGAGTTGTAAATACAAACACTAACATTTTAAGATTATAGTAATTTGATGGTGGCTGTTAGCTGCAAGTGTACGAAGTTTTTCTATTTTAGCATGTGAGTGTGCTGTTTTTTTATTTAAATTATTTTTTTCTGATACTCGTGCTACAATTTATTAAGTGTGAATTTAAAAACTTTCGTTAAAAATGGATTTGTTATTAAGTATCATTGATATATGCATCTGGTGCTGTATTTCACTCGAAAGTAAAATGATATAAGCTTTTTATTTTTATTTTTAAAAATTTAGTTCGCTACATGTCAAATAGATAATAGGAATTCAGTAAAGCACGAAAGACAAAAAGTATTAATATTTTTTTTCAATTTCAAGAGAATATAAAATCGTTAACATCAACAATTTTATTTGGACTTAATTAAATAAAGCTGGGACATTTTTATGCTTTAATTTTCATTTACGAGTAATTTATGAATGTTTTACCATGGAAAATAAAGCTATTTGATTTTTTAACGTTAAAAAATTAATTTTTAAAAATAACAAGGCAATATCCAAATTATATACCCTTTCTAATGCTAATAATAATGCTATAACAGTTCTCTGATTTAAATTTTATTAAATTTTTTAAATTTCCATATTATTAACTTAAAATCTCTATTGTAATACAATGTTTTTTTACTTTCTTAGAAAACCTTCAATGTCCTTTTACTAAACGATTTTTATTTCATTGTTATGTTTATCATTTATTTTCTTGGAGTTCTAAAAAAAATTTTCCCTACTTTTAATGATGCTTTGTGTGTGCTTAAAGTACTTGTTATCTCTAAATTCATTTGCTTTGATGCAGAAAAAGAGGTCACTTGTGCCAGAATATTTATAATATAATACTTATGAATTTTTCTTTCCTTTTTTTCAAGTAACGCGGATTATCTGTTCGCTGTTCAGTTTGTTTAGTATAAAAACTAAAACCTACGTCTGTAAACGAAAATGAAAAATAAATTCTATTGTGTAGTAGGTGTACAAAAAATATAAAAATAATGATAACTGCATCCAAGTTACGGAAAGATGCGATGTGTATTGTCCTTTAAAATAGGATAAAAGTACGATGCCTTATTAAGGTTATTTTTATTTAAATAATAACTTTAATTCCAGTTGTTGGCGTAGCGTTCTAGTTCTTTTAGCACCTATAATTTAGCTTTTAAATTGGGATAAAATTTAATTTTTAATAAAAAATTTAAGAACTTACCACCATATTATTTATTGTAAATTTAAGCTCTGCTTTAGGTCTGGAAGGAGGAGTGCTGCAGTTTGCTCTTAGTATATCGCCTGGTTCATAACGCGTATTTTCTGTGAATAATTGTGGACGTTTATCGGGAAGTTCTGCAAGATAAGAATATGTTTTATAAATCTAAATTTAGCTTACATTCAATATACAAGAATCAAGCAAATAATAATAGGAAAAGAATTATAAACCCGGTGGTGCATATTCAAAGGCAAAATGTTGCTAATGCCAAGATTAGAAACAAAATAAAACTAGATATTAAAACTAGATTAAACGTACATAGATCCAACCTAAATTACAAAAACTATCATCATCATCATCTTCACAAAAAACAGCATTATCATTAAATTGCTGTAATTCAAATTTCTATCCAGACTTTGATAATGTATCCATTTTGAAGTAAGAAAAAAATTATAAGCGATGTTACAATTTATGTACCATCAGATTTAAAAATTATTTTACGGCTGATACTGATAGTGTAGCACAGAATTATAGGCATTTAATATAAAAGAATAACAGAGTAAATATAGAATAAAATGATGCAATAATACTATATTTTAATTAGTTGTTATTTTAATTATTCAATCTTAATAGTTAATTCTTAAGCGTATAACTAATACAAAAAGATTAATCCATTTAAAATCATTAAATTTTCAAGAAACTATATTAATGTTACAAATATGCCCACTGAATTTTCCTTAAAAAAAACACAAATTAAAAAGAATTAAATTAAATATTTCTAAAAGCTTTACTAGAAATACAATTAACTAACATAATAATTAATTCACTTATGCATTTTATGTTATTAAATTTTAGCAAATGAACTAAATGAATTTATACTCCAAGTATAATCTAAAATAAGTTACATTAAAATATAACAGAGAAACATTATATGTTTTTACAGTTAATTCAATTATTATATAGAATACTAAATTAAATAAGAAACACACAGAGAAAAGACTCAGATGAAAATGTCAAAAAATCGTCGCATAAAAATAATCAGTACATGCAAGTCTATAGTACTGCAAAGAAAATAGAGACCAACTTAAACTCACAACATGCTGAAATACATAATCAAAACAAATGTACAATGACAAATATAATTATACTAACACATAGAAGTGGACAGGCAAACACACACACTCGCTCTACAAACACCAACATACAAAGTTGTCCCCAAACAAATAAACTGATAAAGGACTAACGAGAAGGAGAGATCCGTAAGTATTTACTTCTAAATAAATGACATGAAAACAAAACATAATTATAATGAAAAATCCTCTTGTTTTCAAAGTGACCCACAAATGTAAAAACCTACAGACACAAACACCGCCATTTGTAAAAGAGAATGGAATGAAAAATAATATAAGGCAGCCAAGGCAAAAACATCAACATTATAATTAGAAAAATGTGGCATATTATTAGGAATAAGTAAATAAAACAATTAAAGCAAATTTTATATCTATTGTAAGGGAATGTGTTCTAAATTCATGATGTATTTCAAATTGTAACAAGGATATTTGTGGTCGCACACAGTGAAAAATTTATTAAAAAAATATTTGCATTTCTTAAATATGAAAAATTAACTTAAAAGACACGCAACTGCAATTATTTATATGTTAAATAGCCAGTAAATCATAAAAAAGAATTTAAAAGTTGATGAAATAAGTTGCTAGAAATTTTCTTTGAACATTGCCTTCTCAATTAGTATCTCTTTAATTAAACTCAAAATCCGAAATAATTTTCTTGTTAGAACTCTCTGATATAATGGTAGTAGTGAAATCTATATAATTTATATACATATGTAGTTATATTTGAGACATGCAAAAATATTTATTTAAAGGCGACATAAATCAGTATAAAAATTTGGTATCTGTTAATTAATATGTATGTCAAGAAACTATTTCTATTTAATCTAGCAAAGAAAATTTCAAAGGATATCAAAGGATTAATTAAAAACACACTTTATTAGCAACATTTCTTCTTTGAAGTGTGTAACAAATCAGCATACCAGATACCAGAAGTTCAATAACAGAAGTACATATTTTAAGCGATTTTGTTTAGATGGATCAATAATCTCGAATGTTAATCACGGTATCTCATACAATTATAATAACAATTTTTGTTTATATTTTCTGTAATATTTTTCTCAATAAGTAATAAAATGTAACGAGTAACAATATAAGACTTATCGTAGTAAAAAAAAGTACTGCTCAGTGAAGTGTACTGTTTTAAATACATTTCCCGCATCTTAAGGCCATACAGATCTAATTTCCGAAAACAAACTATTAGCTTTAAAGTACTTTTAAGATAATCACCTGAAGCACTTAAATTATTTAGAAATAATTTCAACCAATCATAAATAATAATGAACTTTAAAACACACTAAAAAGTACTTTTAATTTATTTTCATGAGTGAAAATTCTCTTCACGAAAGCGAAAAATCTAATCACATGTAATTTATGTCTTTTCCCTTGTGGTTGCGCAGCGAAAAATTTATATAATATTATTTTTCTACTCCAATTTCTTTTAAAAATAGTATAATTTCAACATTTTTATTTAATCATTTAATACCATTATTTAAGTGCCCCAAAAAAAAGGTCCAAAAAGTATATTTATACAATTATTTTCTGCTCAAAAAAAGTTGTAGAAAATAAAATTAAACAAACTTATCACTAGCGAACTCATTTTTTAACTATAGAGATTTGCTTGAAAAATGTATACAAAGACTAAAAGAAGAAGGAAAAAACCAACCCAAAAGCAAAAAGGTCATGCTGATGTTCTTTACTCATTAAAACTAAATTCTAATATATTTATGTCTCCCTTTCCATATTTCTTGTTCAACAATTTTTATCTTATTTTGTTATTATATTAAGTTTAAAAAAAGATGTGCTTTTAATTTGCATAAAAATGTCAAGTTGTTTAAAATTGACTTTATTGAACTCATTTTTGCCTTTTTGTATAATAAACAAAAAATTCAAAAACTAATTTTATATTTTTAACCTTTTTTCCTTACTATAGTTCCTTTTTTCATACTTAAAGTCTTGCAAGGTAAGCCGGATAGTTATCAAGCTACTAATATATTTATTTTCTGATTCTTTAATATTTAGATTCTAAGGAATCCCA
This sequence comes from Gymnocheta viridis, assembly GCA_956483585.1. Taxonomy (NCBI): domain Eukaryota; kingdom Metazoa; phylum Arthropoda; class Insecta; order Diptera; family Tachinidae; genus Gymnocheta; species Gymnocheta viridis. The sequence goes on along the minus strand of OY101440.1, from coordinate 106,037,447 downwards.
AATTAAACAGATAACGTTAATTAAACGTATTAAAAATACAATACGGCTTGGTCATTAGGTCAATTACTACGATAGTAAGCTATTTAAAACATTTCGAGCGTAAGTATTTTCAACGAAGTAGAACAAACTGTCAAACACTTTACTTACCAAAAAAATAACTGTTAGAAATGTATCACTAAAAAAGCAAGCAACAAAAAAATTACCTGTTTTAAATAAAATAGCGAAAAAGTTACTTTGGTATCAAAAGCTGTAGATTTGATTTTTCTTTTAACATTTCAGTGATAATGTTGTCTCGGTCAAAGGATTAAACCTTAACAAATATTGTTCTTCTTTAACTTAGCGGTCCTTTTGTCAAGAAAATTATTTTTTTCATTAGTCACTTTGTTAAGTCTGTAAAGTTGATTTACTGTGGTGTTGTAAGGTTCTACCTAAAACGTAAACTTGAAAATACTTTTACTTCTTATGCTTGTTTTTTTGTCCTTTGTGCATTTTTTTAATATTCTTAAGCTTGTTATCAATTTGATTTAGTAGTTTGAGGACGTTGATTAAAGAGATTAAAACGGGAAAATTATAATGAATAATGTGAACGTTAGAAATGGGTTAGTTAAGGATGTGAGAAAACTTTAAGCTCAATATTAAAGTTATCAAAATATTTTTTCTTTATCTAGTTAATATAAATAAATCGCTAAATGTGTTCATAGCAAAACTTTTTTAAAACTGCTTGACGTAGATCGCTCTTATGAAGAGGAAAATTTGACAATTAAATTAGCGTGGCACCTCCCATATGGAAAAAAGTGTTTATTATATTCAAATATATTCACTTACACCTGAAAAAAACATGATAGACTCAAAGAGCGTGTCGGCTTCCACACAAAACAAATTTTTATTATTGTATCATTAAGGAGCAACATTGGCTAAAGTCTTCAAACTTTGTAGACGATAATTTATTACAATGGAGCGGAGTTTAATTAAAAACTTACAATGCGCGTCTTACCTTCCATAAAAAGTAAATAGCTCTTAAAATGTATTTTCAAAACTATGACGGCATAGTCTTGAAAGCCAAGGGCAAATTACGGCATTATATATCGAACGACATTTCCATACAAATTCAAGAAATTTTGTATGGGATTTCGTTCGATATCGAATGCCGTAATTTACCCCCTGAGTTACATTAAACAAATTTTACAAGAGAAGCAAAAAACTCTATAATATAAAAAATTAACCAAAAGTTTTTAATTTTTTTCAATCAGTATTATTTCTTATTAAGAAATTAGAAAAATATTAATATGTAAAAATTTCCAGGAACATGTATATTGATATTGTGCATGGTAATCAATCAAGAAGTCGATTTGGAATTGAACTTTACTTTATACTTTTTAGAAATCACATAACGATATGTATATATAAATATGGCGGTCTCAGAGCTGAAGTGAACCAAGTCATAAAAAATAAAAAATTTCAAAACTATTGCGAAATTCTCCAGAAAGTCTAACGCTATTTAGTTCTGTAACGGAATAAGTAAATAAGTGTTTCGTTCCTAAGGTAACAGTAAAAAATCCGAGTCAATGGCTCTTATTTTATATTTTATTTATGGCAGTTCATTTACTGAAACTCAAAATATCTCAGAATTGTCTTTTTGTGACTTGGCTCAGTTCTGCTCTAAGCCCTTCATATTAAACTTAAAAAGGTATTTTGTCGCTTTAAGATATCCTCGCTTATACGTGAATGTAAATGAAATATTTTCAAAAGCTCTACTTATTGCTGGGATTTTAAAATATGAAATATATTTTTTCTACTTCTTCCGTACTAAAATTTTGTCCTTATTTTACGAAAATTTAAACATTTAACACTCTCCATTTGTTCTTGTCATTATTTCAATTGCTTTACGTTTTTGAGAATATGATTTCATTTAGACAATATTCGTAAGTCCCAGCAGTCTCAACATTTTAGAATAAAGACAAATTTTATGATCCCTAAAATGTTTTTGCTCTTTAGCACATTCCCGATCTATTCAATCTAGTACTACATCGGTTGAGCTACACATCTTTGATTTAGTTAACTTTATTCCTCCCGAGGCGAGGAACTGTTCAAATCACAATTTGCACATTTTTTTGATTACAGAACTGTAGGGATGCATACGTAAATATGTCTCTTTTGTATACATTTTTGGCATCAGCTGCCATTTGATGCTTGATTTAACCTAAAACTTGTGTTGACATTACATGATGTGCTCATTGTTGTCACCGAATTGTTACAATTGTTTATTTTTGTTTGTTTTGGTTGAATAAACATACGAGTAATTTTACCAAAAAAAATATTCTAATTGAAATTCATGTAAATGGTATGAAAAAAAAATATTTTCGTAAATGAGCCATTTGTGAGTGAAGGTACTTTTGAAAAATCATATTTTTATCAATATCAAAGTTAAAGACTACTACAAATTTAAAAGTTAAACCTCTCTTATATATTAAATAAAAACAAAAAATTCTCTAGTAGTTTTAAAAGAAATAGTTATTCTAATCTTGTTAATATATAAATTACACCCAATAAATATCTATCAAAAATCAAATGATTTTCTACTGACATTTGAAAAACAACAACATAATTTTTTAGCTCTGTTCTCATATTAGTATATCGAAATGAATCATTTCAATATATAGGATCAAATTTAATTCAAAAACCCATAAAACGGTTATTAAAACTTTTAAAATTAATTTTCAATACAATTTACCATTTCATTAAGCAATATTGAATCAAGTCCCTTAAAAAATTCTTTAAAATTGCATGGCATCAATTAGAGTATCACTCAAAGAAGTAACTTTAGCATTGTACAATTACATTTAATTGCTGAAATAGACAAAGGCATATGGTGGTTGTTCTATAGTTAAACAATGGATGAACAACTACTTGCAACAGTATCTTTTTGGTTAATGGGTCGTATTGGTATAATATCACTATTGTCGCACACAATTGAAAACGTTCAAGTATTATGCACACAATGCACTCATGTATTAGCACATTGATATATATAAATTTACATATATATATTTATATATGACATATATATATTTATATATGACATATTTTCATCGTATGTATGTATAATATTTGTTGCTTAAAGAGTATGCCCTTCTCATAGAGTTTAAAATATATATTTTTTTATATACTAAAATAATATTTATGATAAAAGTAACCTCGCCGATCCAAGCTGTACTATAAAATGAGAGCTTAATTATTGTGCACTACGCTTACGTTATATTAAAAAGGGAGAAATTGCACTATTCCGACACCATAATGACACGGGAATCATTTCTTGTGCCGCTAAAGAATTCAAGAGGTTAATCCCTGAGGTAGTTCCAGTTATTCATGGACGATTGAGCTGACGAGGTAATTGAAATGGGAAGATGGATAACGACGTCTGGTAAAAGCAAAGTAGTTAACCTCTAAGCTTCAGGCAGGAATAATTCCGGCATCCGATTGTTCAGAATATAAGAGAAGCTCAGCTGCAGCAGAAACCAATGTAAGAAGTGTTAGTTACAGGACACAGTGGAACTCGATAATGACCAATTTTTTTTGCAAGATACCTGACATGAGCAAAATTAAAGGAGCTTTCATAGAACTATGCAATTTGTTACAAAGTCTTAAGTTTTTATTAAGGACACTTGTTGCTGTCATATAAACATTTCATATTCAAAACGCTATAATATTGCTCTAAATAATTTAATTTTAAAATGTTTCCAATAACATTCTACAAATTGACACAAAATTTGAATAAATTTGTTCCAGATACATAAAGTTTTTTAAGAAAAGATACATAAAATTTAAATATGTCGCTCATACACATCGAGCACACATGCAGTATTTGAACAAAATATTATCAGAAATGCCTTAATTGAGAAAAGGCATTCTAAGTTTAAAATCAATACAAATGGCGAGGACATCTCAATAGAATAATTTTAGAAGAGTTTTTAACTATAAAAACTGTATTTTAATGCTTTTCGTGCATTTCTTATAGTCCTTAAGCTATAAACACTAATGTCATTTTCTTTTCTAGAAAGAAGTGAAAAATTTTTTTCGCCTTTTTATTGAAAATTTGCGATGTAATGATTTTTTGAAATAGTGAGTTTATTAGACATTATTGTATCACCACTTACGATGCAATATTTTTGCTTGGAAAAACTTTGAATTGCAATTTCGCTGCTAAAAAGTGAAAGAAATGTTACATTTTTTTAGAACGGCATAAAACGATATATATTTTCCCTCTTTCACCACAATATATGAAAAACAACCCAGAAGAGCTAAAACTTAAAAATGCTCTTATATATTCCAAACATGCACCGATATTTCCCCATCTTGACTGACTCAATATGAAACTATGTACCAAATTATAGTACCCTACCAAAGCTTGTCTATATTTCACGACGAATGAATCCCGTTCGAGTGATTGACCGTTTAGTCGACCTAATTGCGGAGCCAACAACTATTAGCGCATGTAAGAGGTCGAAAGGAACCCGGAACAGTAGCGTCCTGGTCAATATTCCCATGTCATATATTTGTACGAGTATATATAAAAGTATAAAATTTTCCACAACATGTTAAGTCGATTATTTTACATAGAAAGGAACAAATCTAAACTGTATCTACACATATATTAAAAAAAATTAAGGATTAAATACGTTTTATTTTATATTTGCTTTTACTTTTTTCACTACGTTTAACAACCTGAATGAAAATCGTGATTTCAGAGCAGTCCTAATACTTATGTCAATAAATTGGCTACCATTAGTAGCTTCCTTTTTTATGTCTCCTTCGTACGTTACTATATTGTATTGAGTGAAATAAAATACAGAAAATATAAAAAATCATTTTAAAAAACACTGAATATAATATGCATTTACACATGAACGCAGCAACTTTGTCTCAATGTTGTTTGTATTTGATATTGATATTTGTTAGTAAAAACTTTTAAGTTTCTTTTATTTTTTTGGTAAAAGTGTACGTACATATAATCTGAAGCAGAGAGTTCCAAGTGCCCGGATTTTTTTCGAATCACGCATATGAGTGGTTTGAAAATAAAATAATGTACATGATCGTGCGTGATTTTTTCAATGAACTTCTCATGCACTGACGAAGTAACGTTGTTGACAAGGGGACCTATCTTTCTGGATGCAAGTGAGCCGGCTGATTGCAGCTGGCGGGCTGTGCAACTTAAACTAACCTACCTAACGTTGTTTAAAAAAACTTTTCCTTTATTGAACTATGTATGTACATATTGTTGGTTTAATGTAGAAAGGACATTTCTAGATTTTTTATTTCTGGAATTACACTGCCAAATAAACAAGAAAAGTTTAGAAGCTTAAAATGAGATACGTCTTTTCTATATTTAGCCAACGCTGTGTATGTACTAGAGTATCCAACTATTTAACCTTTCGTTTAATTTTGCTTCATTAATCGAGTGTCCGTATTTCTTGTCTATTAAATCATGTAAGCGATTTACACATTAACAAATGCAAAGAAAATTTCGAGTCATATTAGCTAAAGATGACCATCGATGTTTTACGTCATGTATTAGATGAGTTTTCTTTTTTTAAGAACAAAGTTGGCTTGTATTTTTCTATTTTTTGTTTGACTAAAGGCAGAATTAGTTTGTACGTTCTGTTCTGTTACGAATCAGCTGTTTTGTTTCTGTTCGATTGAAAAACTGTATTTGTGGTTTGTTGTTACTTTTTGTTCTGTTCTGTTGCGGACTATTCTGTAGAAAATAGAACACAACGTTAAGTGACAGCCAAGAGCTTGTATGTATTAGTTTTTTGTGGAATGAAATATTACAAATTTTGTTTTAATATTTTATATATTTTATTTCAATTCAAATTATTAAAGATTTATATATTTTTGTCAAGTAAAAAACATTTTGCAAATATTTGCAAAATTCAATCCTATATTTATATCGTCCACATCCGAAAGTTCAGACACAGAACAAGTAAGTAAGAAATATTTTCTACAGAAAAGAACGGCACAGAACGGCAACGAAAAGTAAAAACTAATGAGGCCTTAATACCGAACACCAAACATAACTCATTTTAAATAAAATTTTAATGGACAGAAGTGAACAAAGTGAACAAAGTGAACACGAAAAAAACAATTTAAAGAACAGATAATTTTCTAAGAAATTAATTCTAATTGATTGATTGGAATAAATTCATTGATATTTTTTTTTTTAGTTTTAATTATTCGGTAATATGATAGAAAAAAATCTTCGGTTAACGAACATCGATTAATCGACTGGATATGAAATAATGTACCAACAAGTTTTTTTTGCTGAATTCAGTCTTAAAGAATGTATAAATTTTAAAATTCTTATTCAAAATCGCAGAACCGAAATTCGAAATATGGTGATTTACATTCTTATATTTTTTTTCGTTCAAATTGTACGATTTATAAAACAGTTTAAGAAAGTAATAAACTTTTCTTGAAGAGGCTTATTGGGCCTATTCAGAAATTCAACACTGTACCGCATCTACATCTTTTTAGAAAAATATTTAAAACATATACGTAGTAGTGTTACAATATAAAATAAATAATTGTTCTGAGCTCATCACGACGTGACCATGCGCATCCGTTAACATTTTGTTTTGTCGTGCGTGAACGTAGTTTAAAAAACAATATTTGTGAGTGAGCGTGATCACGAGAGTTTGAAATTTTGCTGTGTGGGAACGTGCATTAGGAAAAATATTGTCTTCGCGATCGTCGTAATTGAACTAAGCCTGTTAAAGTACATAAGCTCTTGATGTTAATGATATAATGGTGCATATCGCAGTTTTGGATTGACTTAGGAAAAATTATTTTTCTTCTAGGTTTTTTTTGAAAATAATTGAATACTCTAAAAAAACTGGTATGAAATCAGTTTTTTACGACTTAACTTAACAAAATAAACTTGAGCCTTTTTTTGTAGAGCGTCCGGATCTCTATAAGAACTTTAATGTACATGTCCTACAGTTACATTTGTTAGTTACTAAATGGAAACACAATTTTTCCTGTGCTACTCTTATGAGAAATTCAAAAGTGGGCTGTAAACCATATTATCTTTATTATTAGGATCTTATCTATTACCAGGACTATTTTGATACCCAAGAGAAACTCAAACTTTGTTGGGAGAAAAACACATTAATTGTTTTTATATGGCCCTAATGAAAATACATAAAAGAAAAAAATTCATACACGCACGAAATAGAAATCAGTTAAATCACTTCTGTGTTATAACTAAACAGAAAAATGTCTCTAGTTAAGGTAAAGATTATATTTCGTTTTATGTTTAAAATGCACAATAGCTTCAGCGAAGAAAAAAAAATTACAAAGGAAAGTATTGATTTCAAAAGTGATTCAGAGCAAAACAAGAGTAAAGAAACCTAATACAGACGTACATTTAATAATTGTCGTTCATTTGCTGCAACGTCTTCTCAAAAAAACTTGTTTTGCAGAAATCGAATATTTAAACCTTTCAGGCAGCTTGAAGAAAAATTCAATTTATATTTTTCTCTAAAAAGATGAGTATACGATATATTTAAATAAATTGTTTACATACACTAGATAAATTACGATGTGACATACATTTCTCCATTACTTATTCAAAATCTTAATTTTTAAATGTTGTTACACTAAATGAGCAATATGTGCATGTATATTATATACACATTTAATAAATTTTCAAAACTTCACATATTTTTAATGTTTCTTTGCACAAAATATATATCCACTTTTGCACACAAGTAGCTGTAATTATTAATATACAGCTAAAATGGTTTAATTTAATCCAGTAATCTACTTTTTCATATTTTAAATTTCTTCCGGGCCCACAGTGACAAATATATATTCCTCATATGTATATGATCGTTTGAAGTGTATTACATTTCACTCCGCGTGGTTATTTGTGGCAATTAATTCGTATCACTGAGCAGATTTATTTGTCTACCGTATTTTAGGAATGCTCAGAGGCACACTCAATCAAATACGCACACACATACATGCATGTCATTATCTTTATTAACATAAACTTACTAAACCATTTTTATTATCATATTTAATACATCCCAAAACACCCATTTTGAGCTCATAAAACAACAGCAACAATGGGAATAAATACTTTTGCATACTAATAGGGGTTTGCTAATTTCTATACTGACAAGTGGCTTTTCATTTTCAAGACGGAAGTCTTCGTTCGTTTTTCCAACATCATCTTAATTTTGAACATTTTAAACTAAAGCTTCTGTAGTATTTTATAGGTTTTAAGGCAGTCTTGAAATTAAATTATTTCTAATTGTGCAGGCAAAAGAGAGAAATTCTTAAATGAAATTAATCAACTAAAAAAAACAGTATAGTACGTAAGCTAGGGGTTGTAAAGATGTTTAAATCTCGTACAACAAAATTATTTGTGCTATAAAATAGATGAAATTTTTAATAGGATTTTGTAACCATGAGTTTTAAGGCTTCAGGCTTTATCAGTACAATTGCAAAATTGTTATGTATATAAAATGATTTAATGGTGAAAATGTCTCACAAAGGCATAAATTGAAATTATTTATCTTATAACTACAGTACAATGTTCAAAAATATATTAAAGACAACAACTGTTTTAATAACATTAAGTAATTCATAAGAGAAATATTTCTGTCATTCGAAGACCAATTTTATTACTATATACAAAAGTTAATTTATATATAAAACAAAAATTGTTAAATTAATTAAATATACGTATTATTATTATTATTAATTAAATATCGTATTATATCTCCTAAATCTATTATGCGAGACATGTTGCGATATCTTATTTTAAAAAACTTTTAGCTAAAACTCTTTAACAAACAAAAATTTTTGAACAATTTTTTTAAACATATAATTTTTATAATTTCTTAATACTTTTTAAATTTGACTTATTGTAATAAAATTAGCAATTTTATTATAAATCAAATGTTCAAAAACTTTACTCTTTGCGGAAACGTAAAACGATAATAAAAAATTATGTAAATTCATATTCAAAACGCTCTAGTTGTTGTTTTATTTCGGTTTCATTATTAAATTTTAAATATATATGTTAAAGTACAATATTCAATGCAAAGGTAAAACAAGAAAAATAATTTGAAAGTGCTTTACAGGACAATAACCACTTAAAACTTTGTTAAGGCTAAACACAAACTAACAACGGTAAACAAACGCACACAAACAAACATACATACACCAACACCCTTGCAAAGATGAAAATAGAAAACAATAATGACGGGTGAAAATTGTTTGTAAGAAACCATGTCTGTCTTCTTTCCACTATTTACCCAAAATAAGAAGTGTTGTCTTGACTGGCTCACAAAACAGCATAGTAAAATATTTTGCTCGTTCTTTACAACCACAGCATTCCTACAGGGCCAAAGGATAACAAAGGACGACGATGATGGTTAAACAAAAATTTAAAGAAAATCCTGCTCTGTAAAAAACCCAAGCACCTACAAAATTCATGAATGCGTAAAATATTCATCTAATCACAGTGGAAAACGCGTACATATTTTAGTTGTAAGAAAACACAAAAAGCACAGACGGCTCTAAATTAAAGTAAAGGGGCTATTATTCCAATTAATTTATACAATTGTTTGCGATGTTGGAAAGTTCAAGCACAGATAAAGCTACATTGAGTTATTGTTCAGCTTTATAACATTCACAAACTCTGCACGATTCTATTTTAAAATTTTGGGATCAATTTAATTTATCGATTTTGCTAAATATTAACGAATTTTTCAATTATATGTTTGTAAGGTTGCAGTAAAATTTCAGACTATTTTCTTGATAGCACTAAAATTTATCTGCTAATTCGTAAAATAGTCTGTAAAGTATTTTGGAAATTCGTTTAAAAAATATAAATTTTTGGAAAAAGCACGTTCTTGATATGTTAAAAATTTACGAGGAATGCCAATAATGATAATACTTCATTAATCTAAAATTAAATAAAAACTAATTGTCAATTAAAAACAAGAACTTGACCACTATTGAGGAAATGCAGCGGCTTTCGAAACCAGCTGAGTATAGTAGATGTTATCAGAATTATTTAGTTGTTCCCATTTTTCCTTCTGAATAAAAATAATTTTAATTAGTGAAATCAAGCATTATTTAATAATTTTGAATTTAACCAATATAGTGTGATATTCAAAGTTATTGTTGCTAACAATAAAGAAAAGCATTGATTTGTAAGAAAATTAAGTAATTTTTTAGTTTATAAAACTATGCCGTCATCCATAAAATATGGATAAAGTCGTAAATCGCATTTGTTCTTCATATTTGGCGGAACCAACGCAGAGTTTGTGAACCGTAAGACAAGAAATATGAAATACATTTTAGTTGCTGCTACCCATTTGTCAGCATTATTTGTGTTATATCCATTGTGGGTTTGCTTAAAACCTTTACATCCATGAAAAGCAAGTGAAGTGAAATATAAATAGTATTTATTAAACCAAAAAATTAATTAATTTTTCATTATCTTAAACATTTATTTAAACGCTACGCAACTGTCATACTGAAATTAGGTCACTGTGAACAACTTTTTCCAGCAAAGTAACCGTGTCTTAAACAACATCAGTATGAGGCGAATAAACGTTGTTCAGCGAATACAAAAAGGCAGAACTTTAAGAGAAACAACAAAAAAAACTTCAAGATTATAATTTTCAATCCAGTTTTCTGTCTGGCTGTCTGTCTTATTGTGCTTATCTTTCCATCTATTTGCTTAAGGTGACTAGCAAGTTTCCAGTAAATATCCATTTTAACTTTTCTATGTTTGTCTCACCTGACGAAATGTCAAGTGTACGCAATGACCTGTTTATGTTATAAGAATGTTTTACAAGTTGCCAAAACAATGTTATACCACCTGATTATGATTGCCGTTACATGAGATCAAAAGGAAATATTGGTTACAGACCTAGACATATTCTTTTCATTATGTAAAAAAGCATATTCGCTTGATGAAAACAGCAGAAAGGAGAGAATGTGCTGCAAATGTTTAAAAGATGGCAATAATGCAAATATTTTATTTGCCTGAAAGATTTAAGAAAATTAATTATTTGTTGCCCAACACAAACAAGAATCATAACTTTTAATAAAGGCCAAATATCACGCTACAGTGTTGTTGTTGGAAAAGTTTATGATTTTAAATTTGAAAGATTAAATTCAGCCTTTTTGTCATCAGGCAAATAATGTTTACAATTAACGCTGCATAAATTTATATCTACTATGTAACGTTGTTTGCTCAGTGTAAGATATTGTCAAACATTAAAGATGAAAAATATTTTTGTTCTTGTAAGCTATAATGTTTTTTTTATTTTATTCTTTAATTCGTTCTGGAGTTTCAATTTAAAATAGTTTGCTTACATTGTGGTATCACTCAGAAACCCAACTTTTATTTCACTCATTTTAATTGTGTTCATTGTCTTAAGAAGTCTTGTATATAAATTTATAATTAAATATTTTTTTTTTTCGAATAAAGTGGCTTACTTTAGAAAATTTTGTGCTTTTAGAACTTTTTAATTTTCTACTTGAACAATAAAGGTCTTAAAATGTTTGAAAAAATGAAGCAACTGGTTTTTGAGAACTGAGATGGAAAGTTTGCTTACCAATGAGCAGATATTTATGTTAAGTGTTTCCGTAATAATACACAAAATTTTATTAACAATAATTCATAGTTTTGCAAAAGATATTTATTTAAAGGGGAAAAGAAACAACATGTTTTTAAAGAAAGTGCATAAAAATTTTAATTTCAAATTTATGTACATTTTATCACATGAAATTTTTATGAAATATTGCCTTATTTGCTATACAAATCTGCACATTGGTAAATCAAATTGCCACAAGGAAAGGTCACAGTATTTCAAGCATTTAGAAAAACTAATTTCCATTGGGTTTCGTACGTAATAGATATAATAATAGTTATTGCTTGAAAACAGTTGATTGTTAACAAATCTAATTGTTTATATAAGTTTTATAATTATCTCAAAATATGTTTATTCTTAGAGCTTCACGTACACTTTTGCCAGTGGCTCAGGAATAAAAAAAATAAATATCGTCTAAACTTTTTTCGTAAAGACATTCAATAATTTCGTAAATGAAATAAAAGTTCACTTTTTTAAATACTATTGGCTTTAGAGCAGTTTAAAGTTCTGGTAAGTGAAATTACCGACTACTGAATAATTAAGACCAAAGCGGTCAAATGGGAAAAATAAGACAGCACTGAGGAGGTCTCCCTGATGGACTAGAGGTAGAACTAAGCAACTCCTAAAATTTGGAAGAAGTTTGTTTGTCTACTGACTGGAATCATCAGCTCATCTATGGGATGGTCACTGCAGGAGCTGTTTTGACAAAGAAGAAGAAAAGACAGTTCAACATCTCAGCTGCAATTGAATGGCAATCGATTTCGACCTCGATATGGATCTCAGGATTGCCCTTTCATTTTAGGCTTTGTGAGAAGGCTCTCAAGAACTGATATGTGCAGACCTTCATAGGAATAATAAGTATATGGATATCTCAATGGGCCGAATCGACCTCCGATTGTCGTCGCCAGTATGCAAATTGACCGCCTAGCCTAACCTAAGGCAAACGCGATTTAAAACTCGTTAAATTTTCTCTATCTGTTTTGGAAATTAATAATTAAGTTTTTTTGTATTTGAGAGTTTATATGCTGCCCTTCGATTTCCCAAGTACGACTTTAATTAACTCCTCAATACACTTTACTATCATAAAAGACTTTTTTTACGTTAATGCTGTTATGGTTTGTTATGTTTGGAAATTTTTTTATCTCCTTTTGTCATTTTATCATTAAATTGCCGGTAGTCCTTTTTGGCATTTTCACCTTTTAGTGTTTTCATTTAATGACTATTCATTTAATATCCAGAGATAAATGAGCAATCTTATGAAACAAGTTTTCTTGTATATTTTAAATATAGTATTTATGGTACGCACTTATGTAAGTCAGTGTATTTCATATAATATGCATGATGCCAATTAAATACATTTTGCTTAATACTGTTTCGTTTTCCTTTTTTTTATATTATTTGTCAACTTGCTTAACTTACCAACAACCTGCATAGCGCCAACGGCAGTGGCTGTAGAAAATAATGGTGCGTCTGCAGTTACTTCACATGAGAAATTGCCGGATAAACCAAAACCCACATTGCGTATTAACACTTGTGTCGCATTCGAACTGGTGACCTAAGGGTACAAAATATATATATATATATATGGATACATGTATGTTGTTGTTAATATAATGATGAGTCCATAGTATAGACTTGTATGTTCATACTATTTACTTTGTACGAATATTTGTGTACATTTGCTGTAGGAGAAATGAGATTAAAGCTAAAATAAAATTATCACTATTGAAGTAATTAAAGATTTCAGATCTGACATACGAAGAAAAATATATTGCTTTTTCTTGTAGAAAAATCTTGCATTTATAAAGACCACATCGAAATATTGTTTTACTCTAGGCGCAAAAATATTAAGAGAAACTGAAACTTTTCACTTTAACAAGCAATGAGAACTATACCTTATCTTTGAGTAATTTATAGAGGAAAAAACAAATTATAAAAAAGATTTTATGAATATATTTAAATGCCTACAGCTTTGGTGTTCATGTGAAATATCATTTCTTAAAATCACTATTCGATATTTAAATTTTAAAGTTTTTGTGTAACCGCAATCTTAATAAAAACTACATAAAATTATAAATTGAAATTGCTCTAAGAGATCCTAACAAATTCCAAAAACAAAAGTGTTTCCGTAAATTTCCTGCAGAGGTCTTTCCTATCATATTCGTTGTTCTACAAATCGCATCGAGTGCGCACACACATCATAACCAATAGTGGTCGAACCATTAAGAGCGTCATTTGAAATGTTACGATCGGTCTCCGAATGGGGACGTAATGTAAATTGATCAGAAAGCGGTCGTAGTAAAAAATTAAAAATTAATTAAATTTTATTTGAGAGGACTTTGCTACCGTTTGCGAAAAAAATATATATTCGGAGGACATATGAAATAATAAAACATTTACATATACACATAAAAAGCTATTAAAAAATTAATTAGTTATAGTTGATGGACAAGAATGGATTTCTTCTAACAACTGCTAAATTTCCTTTCTATATATCTGTTAAATATAAGCACATACTTTACACATTCTTGTCGATGTCACAATTAGCAAAAGGATTTAACTACATTTTTATCGAAAGACTCGAAGAGATCCAATATGAATTTCTTGTTATGTTTATCACTTTCAACTAATAAGCGAAAAAAAAATGTCTTACCCTGTTTTGAAAATATCAATATAGAGTCTAGTATGACGAATGAATATAAAAATACATCGGTTTTTAAAAATCACATAAGCGCAAAAAATATGTAAAAAAACATTTATTTAAATCTTCTTTGAACCATAATGGTACTGAATTTTCGGCAACTAAAAGACTTACATTAATATGTAAGATATTGGCCAATATATCAAATTATTTACAATGAAAAAAGCTAACAAAACTGTGGCAGGGAAACGCCAAAGCATCTTTAGTCTTTATTAAAGGCCCAATTTAAATAAACTAGGTTTTCCTGTTTCCTACAATTAAGATTTTTTTTATTTTTTGTTGTAACATTTTTAATTAATATTAATTTTTGTTGTGATGGTGATACTCTGTAATACCAATGTCAGCAATTCTGGTGTTCCTGTTAACGACTATAGCATCCTTTGCAGTTAATTTAAATGACGATAAAAGTATTTCTGCGGGCTTAAAAATATATCTCTCATTTTGCAAAGTATCGGGAAAATTTTCATCCATAAAAATCAAAAAGACTAGTAAACAACAATGTCTGTAGGGAAGGCACGAAACATCTCCTATGTTATTGCCCACCTTACTTGCGGTTAACACATCAGACTTTTATGGATGTCACACTCTCCGATATGATCCTTCTTAGAGGCATTTATTTGAAAAACCTAACTTTATCTACAGTAGTGAGTGGCTACGAATCACTACCTTAACTGTACGTTTCGGACATGAGACTTCGAAATGGAGTCTCTGTGAATTAATGTAAATAAAAAAATTAATCTTTACTAATGTTCGTTATCGCTTTAAAGAAAATAATTAAATATTTTTGTTCTACATATACATACATATTTTTATCAGGCATTTTCTTACTTCTGCACATACACAAATGTGTGCAACGGCATATTTTGCCATGATTTTTTTGTTTGTTTGACAAACCAATCTACGGCGAATGCATTTTATTGAAAAAGTTTCTCTTCATCATGAGATTTTTCGTGTATTTGTACATTTTTGCAGCTATTGATTTAATTTAATTTTTTCCTTTTTGTTAAAAAAAACCTAAAAAAACGTACTAAAACGTAATGGGTATTGGTACAAATGTCACAATTGCTAAAGCTTACGTTCTTGTTGCAGATTCATAGCTCTTCATTTATTTATTTTTACGTTTTTTATATAATTTTTTTTCAAAGTTTGCTGAAGCTTCTAACGATTTGCATGTGGTTGAATTTGGAGCAATATTTTTTTATATTCTTTTTGCCAATATTTTTATATTGACTAAAAAGAGGTAAAGCAGACAAGATTGTATGCATTTTTAATTTATTTTAGTGTAGTTTTTAAACGAGTTTAAGTCTTCTATTTGTGGTTTTTGTGACAATTTTTTTTAATATTTTTAAAAGCTTTGCAGACTTAATAAATGGATTGTGGCAAAAGATATTTTCCACAGATTTTATCTATCGTATTTTCTTTCGTACGTTAGTAAATTAAAAAAGTTTTCAAATATAAATTGATATTTCTTTTATTTCGTAGGGTAAAAATTAAAAAAATAATACTGTGCGAATAGTATTTATAGACATGATTCTCACAGAAATTTTAACATTAATTGGAAAATATTTTCAAAACTGTGGTAATGCTGCAGCTTAAAATTGGAATCAGATGCCGTTAAAGAGTTCGTAAGTTTTATTTTGTGATAGCTAAGAAAGATTTTCTATCAGTACAGGAGTTGTCAAAGTGCCTTTTCAAAGCGCATAATGAAAAATATGAGTTTTCTGGATTCTGAACAACCGCGACATACACATCAAAAAGCGTAAACTTTGCAGCGCTCAGAAGTACCAAAAATACCAGCAGAATGCAGACATATAGAGTTTGTAACCCTCAGCAAATAGTCATAGTAAAAAATATAATGCTGCTAAAAACACTTTAATAAAATTTTGTAACATCATATACTTACATCAACATGTATGCCGGGAAATGGGAAAACTTTTGTATTTGGGAACTCGCCTGGTGTATAACGATAAAACTCCAACTGACCGCGATAAAATTTCGCTGAATATAATGGCGCTCCTTCTAAATCATACATACACCGTAATACAGCATGTTGTCCTCGACGCACAGCAGGCGGTTCAATTATTAAATTGACATTATTTAATGCGCCTTCAACGATAGCTAAAAATATTTTGAATAAAATGAACCATAAGTAACTGCTTTAAGATTTTTAAAAATCTATTAGCTTAAATTTAAAAAGTAAAATACCTTAAAATACTACTTAATTTTTCCTAATAAAAGTTAATTAAACGACAATTGCTCGTTAATTTTGCAATTATTAAAATTACGCATGGTTCTGTTTATGTTTGAAGCTCAGTAGCAACGTTTTGTGAAAACACAGCTATTAAATTTATACAAGCATCCAAACATTATACATATACATAAATTTTGCATATGTAATCTATAATTATATGTATTTTCATGTATAATTGCATATAATTTAATTAATATGTGAATGTCTGAAAAAACCATGGAACAAATCTTAAGAATTCATATACTTATTCTTAATATTCGTCTCCAATAAACTAAAGTTAAAAATAAGAAAAATATTCAAAACAATGTCCTTACTGCGTATTTTCTATATATTTCGTCGAAAAGTAAAACGTGTGAGATTGAGCTATCATTTTGTATTGCAAATAATTAGATCGGGGCTGAATTTGTGCTATATCCTAACTTATGTTGTTTTGGAGGTTATCAGTCCAAATTATTCACAATTACATTAAAAACTCTTCAAGACAAATATGTCAAACCTCACTATAATTCAAGTCACCGGTGATTTGATCACTATTACTGAAAAATCACTGGTTATTGCTGTTACTAAATTCATCAAAATCTTTCTGTTACTTGCAATGTACGAGTACCTATTTTGTAAATATTTTACGTATTCAAAATTTTGGGAAACATTAAAGCACCCCATGCATGTTTCAATCCAATTGGCAACTGAGTCGGTTATTGTCCAAAGCAAGGCGTGTATATCTCCGTCAATTGATTAGTTTGGTAGTTGTCGAGTTGGTTGAAGATAAATCAAAATATTTAGATTTTTTCAAGCTGGCTAGTAAATCTTTCGGTTCGATTGTGTATGTTCGAATCTCTTAATCAATTGTCAAAATTTATGTTTGCAGTATTCTTTTTTAAAGAAAAAGTTGAATTTTAAATAAAAAATATAAAAATGATATTTGTGGCAAATATGGAGTCTTGGAGAGAAAATCCAGCACTTTGGAAAACAAAAAAATTCTTCGTCGCTTTTCTTATTTTCATCATCAATGCATTCTGCAATAACCATTATAGCAATCTTTTGTTTTTTTCAGCGATTGCAATAGAAGTTTTTAATTTTTAAATTTTTAATTATAAAAAACATGTAAATTTGACAATTGAATGCGATTCTTTCAATTGAAGCGTGTGTGGGGGGCTTAATAAAATCACAGGTACAGAAATATCGATTTATGTGTCAAGCCTAAATGATTTCAAATTGATTGATAAATTCAGTAACATGTTCTTGCTTTAGTAATCTCATATTTAGTTATAAAAACAGATGGGTGCATTCGCAAATGAAGTAAATTTTGCAACTTATCAGCGAACTGTTGCACCAGTCAATAAAATGTTGCCGTAGTTGAAGAAGCAATGTCAGTTGCTTGCAGCAATCAAATTTTAAGGAAAATATGTATTTTGTTTTTCTACATATTTTTCGAGTTAATCACTCTATTTAAGCAAATAAAAATATCTTAATATATTGTTTACGTTTTTAGTAAAAAAAGAACTGAGAACGGTGATTTATAAACAAGTTTCGGGTTTGCTCATCTCTAATTGATTGTCCAATACTCCAAAAATTAATTAAAATTATCATCTCTTTCTTCACCGCATCATTGCTGTAGCAAAAGCATTTGAAAAGGAAGGAAACCAATTGGTCCTGTTCTGTTTTTGTGTGTAATTTTTTTTGTGAATTTTCATGATGTTTTTACAAAAAATTTTTTTACTCTATTTTTATTTCAATTGAAATATAGAACAGGACCCAATTCCTTAAAAATATTTTTAAGTATTTTGCAAGGCTCCCGTGCAAACTCTATAATAAAGGAAATCATTTTATTTAAAAGAAATAAATAAATATATAATATCATTAAAATAAAAATATAAAATCAATTTTTACTTGAATAAACAGTTGAAAGCATCATCAAATATTGTTTTTCCAAAAATTTCAATATAAGTATATGAAATAATTTTTTAAATAAATTTTCTGTTTTTAATTACATTTAAACAATCTTGTTTGTTATTCTGTAATAAGGATACTCACTGCAATATCAGCTTGTCTGCACATTATATAAATTATTGAACCTTTGTTGTTGCTGCTTTTCAACATAATGTAAATAGCATACAACATACATAAGTTGTTATTATTGTTATGCTTGTATAAACAAATACCAAGAAATAATTTCATTTTATGTTGCAAAGATTTTCAAATGAGTAGTATTTATTTAGCAAACCAACAAAGACTACGACGTATAACAGCAAAAGCAACATAAGTGTACACTAGTATGAACATGTACTTATCAACAACATTATCATCATCATCATTCGTTTGGAGTTTACGAAATTTCTAAATGCAATAAAATGCAAGAAAATAAATATATATCTAGATATAATATATTAATTAAATTTAAGAATGCACAAAGGAATAAGAATTTCAGTATTTCTACAGTTTCAGTAAAATATGGATGTTGTATTCTTGAAAGGTATTTAATCAAAATTAAATCAAAATTATTTAGTTTAATATAAAACAGTTGTCAGTTGTCCAAATAGGTCTGTAGCATATAACATAGTTTACGTTAAAAATGTTAAAATTCAAGATTTAAATAAAAAAATTAATATAGATTTTAAATAAATTTTAAAATTTTCATTTAATATTTGATATTATAATTTTTGAATTGATCACCCAGCAGTCCGCAAGTTGTTATAAATTGAAATACATTCGATTGTATACTATTATGTCAATAAGAACATTTAAAATAAAATAGTTAAGCGTATACAACTTGCATCCGATTCAGATTAGTATTTTCCTATCGAATTGCAAAATTAGAATAAAATAAAATTTATTCTTCGCACTAGCATCTGATTAGTTTCAATTATGAATTTCGTTTGCTTTCTGCTGTCTTTTTTTCGCTATTTTTTCCAATTTGTTCTTTTTAATTCAAGACATTGTTGATCTACCCTGTTTTTATTCATCCAAAGTAAAATGTCAAAATTAAAATTTAAATTAAAAAATTAGGAATTGGTCCAAAAATCCATAAAGTCAGACACCTCCGCAAGCTCTCCTATGTATAATAAAAAAAATGTAAAAAAACTAATTAATTATATTATTATACCAGTTAATGTGATAAATAAATATAATAAAAATAAAACCATCTGAAGAAAAATTTATTGTTCTTGATTGTTCAAACCCATCTTATGAACAATCCTAATTGGACCCATCTAAAGACTAATTGCATCCAGGTACATCTTAATGCCCTCCGAATCACCATAGTAATTGGACCCATCCTAGCTTCGCTTACAATGTCGGTAGTGTCGGATCTATCTGATAGCCTTGGCTAACGCAGTGTGAATGTAACTAGGAATTAGATACAGACTTTGGACAGGTCGCACTTACATTGTCATTGGTCTCAGAGCGAAGATGTATGTGATAGAAATTCCACTGGGTAATCAACAACAACAAAATATAGGCTCTTCTCCACTCGCTGTTGCCTTGATGTGACTTTAACAATTAGTTACGGAATAAGGGTGAATGATTAATCGATTATTTTTGATTTGGCTACGAAAATCATGATTTTGAATAATTTACATTTCGATCAATTAAACAATTTAAGTCTTTAGTTTTTCATTTTTGCTTTTTTTACTTTTTTGTAGTCTATACCTTTTATATTATATCTATGAATCTAGTTATTCTTAAAATACTTGTGTTTTACAACTTTGAATTAAATTATATTAAATTATTATGAATAATAAGAAAAATTTAAATCATCAGAACTTTTGATTACCCAAATAAAAGTGTATCTACTATTCAACATTCTTGCAGTAAAGTATACAATATTTATTTCATGTCGTGTTCCTGGAAAGCATTTTCATAAATTATTATTTTTTTAATTGTTTACAGAATTTAGCAACTTAAATTAGGATGCATTTTTTAATTTTTTATACTTCAGTAGTATGTATGTACTAAACTACTTTTATTTAAACTATTTCCCATATAATTGCACGTGTAATTTTTGTTGCTTCAATTCTTCGATTTTCTGTGTGAAAAAGCAAGAGAGCATTTTTTAAAATCACTTATATAAATTTTAATAATTAGAACTGAAAATACTAGATTAATCAGCATTTCTATTAATTAAAACTACTGGTCTCGTAGGAAAAAATTATTAAGCAATTGTAATATTTTTACAGTTTCTCTTGCACTTTTTTTAACATATCTGACCGAGCAAGTCGTAAGCTTGCTTCCAATCGGACTATATTTTGTCGCATGTATTCTTTTTATGTATTCTTTTTAATTGTTATGAGATTTTTTAATTTAAGAATGTATGCGAAGGATACGAATTCTTACGATGGTATCAACTAAATTTAATTAATTTTTATTATTATTGAAAATAAACAAGAATGCAAAATCATATTATTACTTTACGACAACTGTTTCTATTTTCGCCGCTCGGTATATGACAATGTTACATGTTACACAGTGCGACTCCACACGCCATACAGTTAAATTCTTGATACAAACGTTGACATATAGTGGTTTTCATGTTGTATTACACTATAACAATTTTAAGCCTTTTCAAAGTTACGGGGTTCCGACGACTGATTCTGGTAGAGGAAATAAAAAAATGTGCATGTACCGATGTTTGAGAGATGGCATCGGAATTACATTTTTGAAGCGGTTAAAGTTTCCCACCTTTGACCTCTTCTTGCAGCATATATTTTTACATCTGAGCTGTAGCGTATGTTCAACAACATATTAACCCACTAACTTCCCGGCATTTTTGGCCTTATTCTTACAAAGCGTAAAACACACTGGAAAAAAGGGGAAGGGCGCGGATGAAATGTTCTACAAAAATTTTGGCATTAAAAATTTACAATATATATTAGAATACACAAAATCCCAAAACTTACCACAAGCCCCAAAAACCAATCAAATTCAAGATTGCACTTTCGTTATTCTCGTCAGAGATGTGCGAACAAAAACTAAATTAGTTCTTAGTGGTCGTCTCCTATACCCGATTCAATTGTCGGAACATCGTCATTATGAAGATTTTCATTAATTTTTAAAAGTCCAGATTCAGGAACATACTTTTTTTAAAATCTATATAATATGAGATGTACGAAAAAACGTTACCCATTTGTCATCAAGATTAGGCATATTTGTTTAATAAGGTCAGTGCAAATATATGGCATTAACATTATAAGCATTAAACCTGGAAGCCCATTAAAAAAACCGGATATCCATATGCAACAGATCGTCTTCTGGCTATTAGTACCTCATATTTTCAATTAGTATAGATTTCGTTTGGCTTGACAAAAATTAACGACAAAATTGATCACATGAATCTTAATCAAATATAGCCGTGATGTAACTTCAATAAGTAACATAAACACAATATATTCTTTGTTGTATTATATTTGCTAAAAAAGTGCTAAATCCGTTTGACAGATTGGTAAAGTTTTTCTTATACACGACCTTAGACTAATGCTCTTGTTGAAAACCTAAAACCTTTTTCACCGAAATCATTTTCTGTCCTATTAGAAAATAAAACACTTTTAGAGCTACAGGAAATGTTTGACACTATTGTAAGATTATATAAAGAATTAGTTAATTTTATACGTTGTTTCTTCTTTTGTTCAAACAATCAATAAAAATAAAGCACACAATGTTTGTCATTCACTGCTTGTATCCTTTTTTAGACAAAACACTTTTATTTATGTCAATATTAAATAGTTCATCATGGCATGGTTCATTTAATTTAGAATTAGAATTACTTAAAAATATGGGATATTTATTTTGCTATTATTGTTTTTGTTGTTAGTCCATTGTCCATTTAAATACATGCATTGCTGGTTGATAGTGCTGTTGCTGTTCACCTAAACAACACCAAAATCCCACCATATATGCTCAAAAGGGATTTGTGCGGAAACTTGTTCGGAATTTAAATTTGTATGCTTGCGTATCTAATTTAAATATATTTCTGTGGTTTATTTTTATTGATTGTTGCCTTAGGGTGATGATGATAAATCTTTTAAACAATTTCTGGCAAACAATGGGATGCACACACACACATAGACCGACATGTTAATTGTATATTTATTTCCTTAAAAAACATATGCAATCATTTATTCAAACACTTAAACACAATATATTAGCATTTATTATGAATATATTTTATAAGAGTGTATGTTATTTGCAAAGGTGAATCACAAAGATTATAAGCATGTATTATAATAATCTTTACACAATACAGATATTTCATTATACATATTGTATGTATGTATATTTAATGTATATTTACTCTTGAGTACATTTAAATAAAACACTTAAATAATATACACATCTAAATATTTAGTACTATATTTTCCTTTAATGATTAAGCAAACTTAACCACACTAGATATACATCCGATATCCGGAGATATTTAATGTTTATTATTTGCAAACAAATGCATACTTTTGGTTGAATGGATTTGGGTAAAACTGGTTTTTATATAAACCCAATATCCCACATTTACACATAGTTTTTTTTTTAACACTTGCACCCAGCCGGTAATAACATATAATAAAATGGAAGCATACTGAAATCATCGAGGTTAATCATCGAGTTGTACGTGAAGTAGCAGTTGGTTCCAAACATTATGACAAACAATTTTGTTTTTTATTTTATTTGCTTGGGATATCAAAGTATATTTTTCTTCTTCTTAGTTCCTTCAACTCCCAGTGGACCATACGGCCTCACTATTTAGAAAGATTTAGATAACAATAAAATAAAACTTTAACTAGTTTATGAATAATATTTTTTATATATTTATTAAGGCGCTTTCTAAAATCCAAGAGTTGGACTTTGTGTTTTTTAGGTATAAATTATGGATGTATCAACGGTACTTATACCGACATATTGGCTATAATTCTGGCATTGCCGATTTTTCCTTGTCGACACAACAATCGCCCTACATACCTTGCACAAGTTCTAACAAGACTACTAGCAGTAATTTGCGTGGTGTGTGGGAAAAATAATTTGAGAGCCAGAGGATGATACGCTTCTCTCAGTTATATTCTGCAATTCTTCTAAAGAAGAAGTCTAGCGATACTTGAGATCTTCTAATGTATCTAAAGATGCAATGGCGTTTTATACACAAACTTGATAAATTGTCACAGCAGCACTTTGGTTTTCCAATGAGTTCTATCACATCTTAGATACTATTTTTCACTGCAGGTCTCGTTTAAATTGATTAACAAATTGAGAATAATTTTAGTTCAAAAGAAAATTCAAAACTGATTTCAAATACTAATTGCCGTATTTATAAAAAATAATTTGGGTTTGATATCTATTTTAAGGAAAATTTGTATGAAAAATTTATCTTAAAATACATTTCAAATACAAATTATTTTATATGAATATGGGCCCAATAATCTCTCAGGCTGTAATAAAAAACTAAGTGTACTTGTGTTTTATTTACTTTACCATCAATTTTAATTCGCTAAGAGTATACACGAAAACGCTTATCGATGCACTCCTATTGTAAGTTTTCAACTCAAGCTCTTTATTGTACCCAAAAGTATAAATAAAATTAATCCAATAAGGAATATTTCAAACGGTTTATATTCATTTGTTGATTAGCTTAATTTAAAACCTTTTCAAGTTAAATTGGGAGAATATCTTAAGTGATAAATTTAATAAATAACTAAATATCAATTAAACCGGAAACAACATTTTTTCCTGTCCTCTTCGCATACAACATCTGGTACGTAAATAATATAATTATATACTACAAAAAGAAATCATGCAGACTAATCATTTTTTATTTTGTTAATTTATAATAAATACAAGTACATTAAGTTAATTGCCTAGTTATAGATCCATAATAAAGATACAATATATATAATAATAAAATCACAGTCATTGAGTACCCCGCGTCAAATTGACATGATTTATGCCACTTTGAAAAATCAGATATATTTTAGAAAATTTACTGATACTTTCAAAGAACTGCAGACAAAAATCATGTCCTTTAAAAGCAGTGTTGTCAGGAGATGGCGGAAAAAGGGCCTAAATCGGGTTTCTCAAAAGCCAACAAAAAGCTAAATTGCCCAAAAATAAAATCTAATAAAAGGATATTTTTGTATTTTGTATTCATAATTCAACGTTTTATTTATTATTAATGAAAAAATACAAAAAAGCATGTTAAAAGTTATTCAAAAAAATACACTTGAAGTACATAAACTTAAAAAAACAAATAAAAGTTTACATCTTTTTAAATTTACTCTTTTCGAAGGTAAATTTAAAATAAAAAAAATCCTCGAAGCTAAAACGTAAGTTCCGAGTCTAAAAGACAAGGAAAAGGCTAAATCTAGAACCGAAGAAGCTAAACTGACATCACTGTTTGAAAGAGCGTTTTCAAACAAGAGATCAAAAACTGGCGCTAACAGACCTGATTCAGAAGAAGTAGTAGTTCTCGCTGGATACTTTCATGTTTTTAATCAAACATGCAAAGAAAAACAGTTTTCATCTATACTCGTTGGTACATTAAAACAAATTTCTAGCGACAGCTCAGTGACAAGAGCACTTGTTTTCAAATCCGTTCGTATCCAGACAGTTAAATTATTTGGCGTAAATAAAAAGAAAAATACGTGGTAACTTTTATTGGTTGCAATTAAGAGGCCAAATAAGTATTTAGTTAATAAATGTATTAATGTAGGCTAAGGCAATTTAAAAAACAAGAGAAAGAGAATAATTTGTAGATGCAGAAAAAAATTATCAAAAATAGTTACTAAAAAAAATTGGTTTATTTAATCGAATTTATTCATATGTTTGCACGATCATCAAATATTTTGAGAGACTTTTTGAAAGATATTTTTTTAGCCAATCCATATAAAATATATATTTTTAAATCAGATTTCATTGGTTCGACTTAAGTTCCAATGCCAAACAAGATCAAGACAACAATCAGGACTAAAGAATTTTTAAATTAATTTTAATAAGATTAAAATAGAAGATTAGGACGAAGCTAATCATTGCAGTAGCAAAATGGAATTTCGACAATTCGCCACACCAATCATCAGCGTTCATGTGCTCATTTTGGTAACATGAATTGTTTAACGAAATTTTTGATAAAGAATATACAATTTACACACATTTCTTAATGTTCAGTATTCCACAACATTGACAAATAGATTAGTTCAAAATTTCCCTAATGCTCCTCGTAGCATCATGATTTTTTGGTATTTTAATTAAAAATAAAAATACATTGAATTTTGAATATAAAGGGTTTGTTTAATTATTTAAAGAGCATTTCTCTGAAGGTTTGCTTAAGAATCGGGAAGAGAATACGCCAACATATTTAATTAATTAATTTCACACATTCTTCCTACAGTTTGTTTGATTTTATATTAAGAATATTATTTTTCTTTAGCCAAATCCGAAATTAATTGTATTGATGTTCTAATAAAAATATATATGTTGACACATCTGCCCACTTGCAAAACACATTGTCACCGCAGGAGATCTATCTAGTTGTTGTTGTTGTTCGTGTTGTTGTTGTTGTTGTTCAAGTTGAGTTTTCATCTACAAATATGTGACTTTTATGTTTAAAGTTTTCTTTCCATTTAGTTTCGGTTTTAGATTTTCTTTGGTTTCTATTATTCGAAGTATTTTCTTTACTTTTGCGTTTGTGGTTTTTATTATAGACTCTGGAGAATTGTTGCTGTTTGGCGTCAAAATTTTTTTGTTTGAAATACTTTTATATTCTTTCACACGTAGCACATTTTCTCAACTTCAATAGCTAAGATTTCTTTTATTCACTTTTTCTTGATGAGTGTCTTTGAAGAGCGTTTTCTTGATGTGTTTGACAATACCAGGAAGATAAATAAAAATGCAGCCAGCCACCTTTAGGATGGAAGTTACACATATAGCTGTTCAAAAAGACTAGTATATTTTACCTAATAGCGATCAGAGTTAAATAAGTAAACGTAAGAACTGTATTATACACTGTGCGACAGTGCACATTTCATTTGTACCGGATGATATAAAAGTGAAAATAGATACTTCTTCAGTTTTTCATTTCGTAATTTTGATTTATTCTTAAAACACTTTAAAATTGCTACGAAGATTTTTTTTTGCGAGAAAATCCTATTTTTCAATTAAAAATATGTCAATATTGGTGTCCCAATAAGACTTTTTAAGTGCAATCGTTTTGCACATTTTCAACATAACGCACTTTTTTGGATGAATAGCATTCTCAAAGAAAAATTGTCGTATACAAAACAATGTGAACCCAAAATAGGTTCGCTAGGTGGCATCTACAAAAAGTTATTATGCGGATTTCGGGTCGGCGTAATTATTAATATCTCTATACTCAAAAGAAAAATCAATCCATCCATTCTTAAATTAATCTCAAGCGATGTTAGAAGTGTGGTTAGCCCTGATTTACTAAAATCAAGTACAGAAAGATTGATTTAAGTACGGACTGATTCAAATGCTCAATTTAAATTAAGAATTTTTTAGTTGATTCAAGATTTTTCAGGAGATTAAAGAATGTTGTACTCATTTTAGGAGACTCCAAGATTGATTATCTAAAGTAATCCCGCTTTCAGCTTGATTAAAGTACATTTTATTGTTATTTGTACTCAAAATAAGTAGAAAATACTTGAATTTAGTACGGCGTTTTTGTTTTTAAGTACAATTTTTAAAATGACATTGAACACCTTCAACAACGAGCGCTACAGATCTGGTAATCAATTTACTTTTTTCGCTTCGTTTTTATTTAGCTTTTTGTGTTGTGTGGTGCCAAAACTAATTTAAATAAATTTAAATAAAAATTACAATTAAAAGAAACTCCAGAATATCCTCGAATTTCAAGGAAAATGTGTACTTTAATCAAATCAAGCTGATTTAATATCCTTCAAAAAAGCACTCATTGTGTTAATATCCTTCACCGGTACTTTAATGACTGTTGAAGAAAGCAATGTATAACGTACGACGGATTCTATCTGCATCGGCCTTTATAACTATTATATTAGACTCCTCCAAAAATGTTGCTATAAAAATTACTTTAAGAAAACGCACTCAGTTGTTATGCAATGATCGATGGATAATTTTCAATACTTGTATCTAACAAATGTTTTGTTAATAAATTAAATTAAACGAGCTTAATATACTATTACCACTGTATTCATATGGCACTTTATTAAAAAGTTCTAATAAATGTGAAGAACAGCAATAATAAAAGCGCAACAACCATTATTGCGGTTTGGTTTTGAGCTTTTGTTTTGTTACAGGCTTTTTTTCTTATTACTTGTTTGAACATTATTTCACTATCTAAATAAAAAATCACACATACCAACAAAAGACACGCATTCTAAATAATATGTTTACAACTGTGGCTGCATTAATAAAATATTGAGTGACTCCCTGAGGCATATCTTCTTAGTTTATTCCACAACACAGTATTCACAACTCTACGCTGCACCTATTAAAAAAGTTCAAATATAAACTTTGTTTCCTCTTACTTTTTTACTTTATTTTCTATTTTATTTGTTGTAAATATTTCTGTTTTCTTCTAAGGAAAAAAAGCTTGAAAAGTTATTCTGTGTTTAGTTTTCGAACATGAAAAATTTAGTTTTGATATTGTTGTGGTTGCATCAGGCGTAACTTTAACTTTAAACTTAAATTGTCATTGTATTGATATATTGTATTTTATATTGTAGTTACAAGAAAGTTTACAGAATAAAAAATATATTGGACTTTAAAGTTATAAAGTATTAGTTCGCTGACGAAAGTAAAGGGAAGAAGAAAAGTAAGAAGTACTTAGAGTATTTGAACATTTTAAGGTTAGAAAAATAGAACAGCATATTTTAATTAATGTGGCTTAACCTAAAAAATTAAAATTTATTGCAATACTTTACCCAGCGAGCTGCTGTGGTTAAGAGAGAGGCAGCAAACTTCACTTACTGCCTTTTTTAACATTAATGGCGTTAAACTCTCTTAATATTTTTTTACATATCAATTACAAAATCTGTTATATTATTTAGAAAAGGTAAAAGTTTTAATTTTAACGAATATGTCAAATTGGTAATATTTTGTAAGTGAAAAAACAGTAATCCGTTCTTAAAATTAAAAAATAGTAAAATTTAAATTGTATTACTTTCATTCATACAAATACAAAAGTAAAACAAATAATTTATTCACAAAAAAAAATCAAGATTATTATTAAATAACGAGACTTTTTTTAAAGTAGTATTTTAAAATTAATATCAATATAATTTGAGTTTCTTAACTTTTTAAACAATTCATTTATTTATTTTTAATAAAAAAACAAATTTATTTCTCGAATTCTGCGGCAATAATTTTGCTTTCCATTTCCTCGACTTTAGGCAAACAAATAACTAATATATTAAAATTAACTAAACTATTATTCGATTGCGATATAACTTCCAGAAATATCGTACAATCCCCGGATTAATTGTAAGCCCGAAGACTAAAAAAGAACTATTAACTCGTTTATTCCCTTTTACCATAGAATTTTTGACGTTGGTCAACGATTAAAATAGCATTTGAAAGCATGTCATGTTTTTCTGTTGTTTCCCAAGTATTTATAATTTGCGTAATATTCTTACATTACACATCCCAAATGCTAAAATAATTATTAGCAACTTTAAAAGCAAGTTTTGCCAAATTTAATTTCAGAAGTTATATTTTATTAGCAACGACAAATTTGTAAAAAAGCATCGGTGGTATTAAATTTAATAAAATTTATAACTTGGCACCGATGGTGTTTCAATAAGACGTTTTATTTACAATAGCCCACCACCAGAACAGCTGACAATATACGCTTCAATAACGCATTGAAATTATTAAAATTTACTACAATAATTTTGACAATTTCAAGGTCACAGTTTGAAAAATTAAGGAATGATGGAAAAATTGGAGCTGTTGGGACAAGTTAGTGATGTGAACAATTAAAACTGTGCATTTCGTTTAGCCAAAATTGGAAGATATTAATGGAGACGAGACTTTTTTTCAACAAGAAGGCACTTTGTGTCAAAAAATAATGATACATCGCTATTTTTTGTGATGGCGATCTCGATTGGCAGCCGAAATCTTGTAATTAACACCTTCAGACTTTATTGTTGAACAACGTGAAAGGTCTTTGCAAATGTTTTGCAATCGATGAAAGACATTAAAGATAGAATTCGTTACATTTGGCGGCAAATATTGAAAATTTCGCGAAAAAAAATATGGATATGCAAGCGTATCGACAATTTTGCTGATATTGGTTTCCATCATTTATAACATAACCTTCTCTTTACAATAAAATAAAAATCCGATGGTTGTAAAATAATCGTTTTTACATGTGTGTCAAAACATCTCATAAAAAAGACCCAAGATTTCAGAAAATATCTTCTTTTTAATATGAAAACTTGCAACACGACAACCACAAGTGCAACATCTTTAGTTCACTTTAATGCTCCTCAATTACCAAAAGCTACCTTCCTTTATGATAAAGAGCCCTTTTGTCATTTCAACTACAAAGGAAAACAATTATAGTTGAGTTATTTCGTTCCAGTTTTCTTATAATATAATTGAATATATACACAAATAAAAGATATTAGAAATAAGTATTTTATTTAAGTGTTTTAAACATTAAAAATTAAAGTTTCAATTTAGCTTTAATTGCAATTTATGTAAAAAGAAAAAAATTATACAGTCTTTGACACAAACGACAGTCTCAATTATTTAAAACAACATTAAAAATTTACACAAACATACATACATTTATTCAAAGAATGCGAAATGATGTTTAACAAAGTGCTCACTCTTGTTGTTGTTGTTATGATTGCTGTTGTTGTTTCTCTCATGAAGTATCCTTTTTATAAGCCACATTTTTCATTTTTTTTAGATTATTATTTTAAATCGAGCACAAAGAAAAACATTTGCTTATAATTTTCCTAATGAAAAATGCTTTTATTATTCAAAAGAATTTTTAATAAATTTCCATATGCACGATTATATAAATTTATGAATACGAATTGTCATTTATATTTTAAATATAAGTTTATGTGTGTTTATTCCAAAAAAATATAAAAAAATTACTTTAAAATTCTAACTAACAAACTTATTTTTATTGTTGTTTAACTTCCTTCAAAAACATGAATTATTTTAAACTATCAAAACGGTTGCCAGCTGTCAAGTCCCTCGTTAATTGATTTTTAAACTGAATGATTTTCTAATCAAAAAAATTGTTTATGACTTCGTAACCTTTATTTATTTATATTGTAATTAT
Organism: Gymnocheta viridis; assembly: GCA_956483585.1. Classification (NCBI taxonomy): domain Eukaryota; kingdom Metazoa; phylum Arthropoda; class Insecta; order Diptera; family Tachinidae; genus Gymnocheta; species Gymnocheta viridis. The sequence goes on along the minus strand of OY101440.1, from coordinate 106,006,548 downwards.
ATAATTTAAATTTTAAAGAATTTATGAAATTCGTATAAAAGAATATGGGACACATGTGCGTATGAGTGTTATTTATTTGAATAAATTTATCATACACTATCAGACAAAATTTTTGCGTTTGAAAATTGCAGTCCAGTGAAATCCGATAGTTTTACAAGTCGCACAGAGGAGTATTTGTGCCAAAGAGCTGACTTTATGTTGGGATTTGCAGCTCTGACACACTGCTGAACTCAGGAAAGTGAAGAAACATATATGCGCTTTTAATGTTTTTTCGGTTTCGAAATGTTTATATGATATTTTTTTGTGGCTAAACGAATAAAGGTATTACATTGATTTTTCACTGAAAGATTTATTCAAAAGCTGTTTTTGAGATTTAACAAAGAAATTATCTCGAATATTAATGTTGAAACAATTCGTTTAAAAATTAAAAAAAATAAAAAATTGGAAAAACATCCAAAGCTCGGTCACTAGATTTTTTATATCAAATTACATCTAAAACTCAATCTTTCTTTGACCAGCTTTTTGAGTCGACTAAAGTTGTCACCTCAACGCACAAATATCAAAAAATCCTGAGTATCACAGATATGAAAGTAAAGACTTAAAGAAATAATTTAATTTTTTTAATTTTAAATCATTGCAAATAATGGCAATTTTTCTGTTAAAAAATATTACTGCCTGCAAAAACTTACAACGTCTAGGGCTTTTCATATGTAATCTCTGGAGAAAAGTTAAATTAAAACGTATACTCTGTAGTTATTATTATTATTTCTTGCTCATTTCTTTGGCTCTCATAATTTTTCGATACAAGTTCAACCTTTATTTTTATTTCCTGTTGGTACAATAATACACAGTAGAGAAAAAAATTAAAACAGGAAGAAAATATATTGGCATGTATACATGAGGGAAATATTTTTTATGAAACAAATACAAGTGCACGACCTTTTCTTGGTATCATAATTATTTCTTAAGGATGTGAATGGAACGCGTTATTTCAAAAACTGCACAAGTTCATTATTTTAAACTTTTGCGAGTGTTTATATGGAAAAAATATGAATAACGATTGAACTTGCTGGCCATTCTTGCAACTTCCTGCTAAAGCCAATTCCAACGCGATAAAAAGTGTATAAATTTTCTATCATTCCAGCTTTTTGATACCAAAAAAAGAGATTTTGTCAAACTTTTGAGTAATTAAAACAAACATTTTTTTTACATTATCAATTTTAAATGAATTAGATCATTCGACGCCGTTTTTTAAATTCAAAAAAGTAAATGAATCCTGAAAATCGATTTGACAGGAACTTATAGAGTTATTCAAATTTTCAATATTCTTTGTTAACGATATATTTCGAACGAATATATTAATATATACATTGCATATGATTAAAATATATACATACAATCAGTATATCTATCAATCTGTATATCATACATATGCATATCTTTCAAGCTTTTACTTTTACAAAAATATCAGACGCAATTACCAATTTTTTATTATATCGTCATATAAAACGTAAAACCATGTAACTACACTTTTTTCGATTTTACTAAAGAGGGGAAAAGCTTAATCAAATATTTAAGTAGCAACCTAAAAAAATTCTTAAAAACTTGCATAAAATTAACAGACTCGCCTATATTTTGACAAAATATTATAGTTTGTATACCGAAAGAAAACCGCCGAACTAAATTCAAGTATTTTCGTTTTAATTTGATAACGAGTCGTAGTCAAAATTTTGAGTGCAGTCTCTTAAAATGAGTACAACATTCTTTAATCATGTGCAAAATCTTAAATCAACTGAAAAATTCTTAAATTAAATTGAGCATTTGAATCCGTCCGTACTTAAATCAATCTTTCTGTACTTGATTTTAGTACATCAGGGATCACCGTACTTTTAACGTCGCCTGGGATTGATTTAAGTACGGATGGTTTGATTTTTCTTTTGAGTGTAGGAAAGTTCATATTTATATTTATATTCAATAAAAAAAACTACTTTGAAATTTTTGTAACTTACATTATTTTACGTTTCAGATGGCGATATGTAGGTGTCGATTATTAATGTTTAAGAAAAAAGAGCTCTTTTGTTAAATTACACAAACTGTTGCATTTTGTAATGTTTTTTTTTTGAGAATGTTTTAATAAAACTGATCGTTATCAGCATTTGGAGTTAATTTTCAATCCGGTTTTTTACAGTGAGTTTGCGCTAATATTTTGCGGATTTTATTTCCATTTGATTTTTATTTAGTTATTGAGATTTTTATTCTGTTTTTGTAATGTTTTGTTGCTTCTTTTTCTTTAGTTTATTGCTTCTTTATTTGCCAGCATATAAAACATATAAAATTGCTTTGGGTTATAACAAAGTTATTTTGATTTATTTTCGTCCATTTACTATAAGACTCAGAGGATTTCCAGTGCCGTAGGAGCATTCGTAAAGCGTTAACTTGTTTCTTATCATTTATTTTTTCTGTTTGAAGCTTGTTACGAGTTCTCGATGTTTTCTTTATGTTGGTTGGTGAGTATGTTCTATTATATTTTTCTTATTATCTACTCGTTAACAAAGACATTATTCACAAGTGCGAGTACCCAGATTTTATGGCAAAATAATATAATTCATATTAATATAAAATGTAAAAATTACGAAAGATAAAATAAAAGCACCCATTTTTAGTATTCTAGAAGCACTTGTGTTAATTTTTAAAATTCAATTAAGTGCAAAATCTTGTGATTAACTGTCAACATACTTACATAATATGTCTTATATACATATGAAGATATGAAGCTGTACGTTTTCAGTGAGGCTTAAATCCATTCATGTTCAAGTTGATATATTTAAATGTTTTCAATTGAGCAAATTTAACAATAATTCTTAATTTTATAATGATTATCCCACTTACACAAAGCAGCGTTTAGTCATAATCGTAATAGAATAATAAGTCCTCTCACATGAATTATTTTCTACACTATTTTCATTGATAATGAGGAAAATGCCCCACTAATAGCTTTCACTGAATTTTTAATAACAAAACAGTGGATTAAAGTAAAATTAAAGTTTATTTTATAAATCATTTAAATTTTATAAAACATGATTAACAAAGAAAATTGTCATATTTTTTGTTATGGAAACTACAAGAATGTCAGCTTATTATAACTTTCATAACTATGAAGAACTAAAGACTTATCACCACGATAGCCTTTCCAGAAAAGAACTTGCTGCTTTAAAAAAATGGAGTTTGAGCGGCGCGAGAAGCGTCTAACTATTCCGAAATACACAGATGACATTAAATGTAAAATATTAATATACTATTAATATCAACTCTAACGAAGTGCACTTTTCGAGTAGGTCTTGCAAGTAGCGTGCAATAGTAAATTAAAGCTTAAAAATCTACATCATAAAAAAAAAAATGTAATTAAAAATGTCCGAAAAAACAGAAAAACAGAAATAAAAGGAAAATTGTTCTTCAAAAAATTTTTAATAAGAAAATATATAATTTGAAGACATAATAAGCAGAAGTATAATTATTAAATAATGAAAACGAAAATGTACAGTTTGGTACATTAATTTAGCCAAATATTTACTGCCTGTTTGTCAATATCGAAAGAAAAATTTCTTTCGAATTATTACATTTGAAACAAAAACAACTTTTAAAATTTTGTTTTTGTTTTAAATGTAATTATACGAAAGAAAATTTTCTTTCGATATCGACAAACAGGCAGTTAATGATCAGTTATGATTGATTCCACCTGTACACTATCAATTCTTCCAGACAATACATAAAGCTATAGCAAATCGTAGCCATATTTCAAATTAAATATTATATTATACCAACGATTTTAATTAAAAATAAATTTGCTTAAATACGTTTGACAATTTATAACAGCGATTTAATATTCCACAAAAACTTTAATACCATATTATTTATAAATGCAAAAAGAATTATTTTTTAAAACACCTAAATGAACAGAAAGAGGAAACGAATCAAATAAGAGTTACAAAAACAAATAAATACGAACAAACAAACAAACAAAAATTCACCATAGAAATATGGAAACATATAAATCCAATATAAATCCAACCTACATATGAAAAAATTAAACTCATGGATTCTCTTTGTATTCCGCTCGTAATAATAAAGGACAAACTCGGCAAACGAACAAAAAAGGATAATAACTATGAGAAAATGTAAAACGGGTAAAAAAAATCAATTCAATGAACGCGAAACATAGCATGACTGAGAAAGGTAGGCCAACCGGCAAATGATAAAATGAACTAGTTTGGAGAGAAATAAAGTCGAAATCCAAACAGAAAATACGCATAGTATGAACATTTTTCAGAGCTTAATCCTCTAACTAAACAAGAACATCCCCTCTTTGTGTGCAAAAATAGTGGAAAAGTTTATGGGTGCACCACAACTAGTGGTTGGTTTTAATTTTTTCTTACTTCGGTTTACATTTTGTCTATTTTGTTTGCTTAATACTGCTCTTATTGTGTTCTGTTCTAAAAATGAAACCAATGTGTACACTATTTGGTTTAACCAAAAGACAATTACATTAAAAAGAAACATAAAGGAAAACTAAAAATCTTTTCAAACTCCCAGAGTAGGTCAGTAAGCTCAGCAAATTGTCACAAATTAATCACGTTCGTTTAGGGTTTCAGTTATGAAACCTGTTTACTTTTTAATTTTCATGCAACCCGTTCTCTTTTTTTTTACTTTCATACTATAAAACAGGTAAAGGTTGAAGAAGAAGCTTCAAGCATTATTTACGAACTGCTCAGCTTGACTATTTTTTTTATGATAAACAAAACGAAATACCACAACAGTGAAATCCTCTCAAAATATACTTACTATATTTGTACTTAGATTTTTGGAAATGCTTTGTTATTTATAGCGGTTGGCTTTATCCGCCATCACAAATACTAAAAAAATTATTTAATTTTTTTTTCGAATGCTTATACTTTTGCTCCGTTAAAATCACCTAAGCCTGACGAGTGATAAATTTTGAGAACAAATTTAAAATATCTCTACAATTTATGAAAAAGCAGGTACAAAAGATCTAAAATTTAAAATTTTAGTTATATACTTATAAAGGCCATACATATGTAGTGTTGCCAGTGGATTTGTTTTAAGTCTTTACATGTCTCTGTCTTTGAAAAAAATTTAATAAAACTTTTATTATTTTAAATATTTTAAATTAAAAAAAAACATAATATATAAATAAATAAATTTTTAGTTTAATAATTATTTAAGTGATTATTCAAGCCTTAGGTCAGTTTATATAAAAAACGTATATTATTTATTTTTTAAATCGATATTTCGCCAAAATTGGCTTCTTCTTGTTTAAAAATTTTTACATTTGAAAAAAACAAACATTGTCAAAATAAGAAATGAAAAACTTAAAAAAAAAACAAAAAACAAACAAACCAAAAACGGATATAGTATTTTCTATTTCCTGTTTTCGTTTTTATATAATAAATATCTATAACTCTGCGCAACATTTGCCGTATCTGCACTAAAATTCATCCTCTGATCTGTCGGAACATTTATAGTCCGTAACATTTCTAGCATATATCTACGCTTATAATTATATACGTTTTTTATATAAACTGACCTAAGGCTTGAATAATCACTTAAATAATTATTAAAAAAAAGATCGAAAAATAAGAGAATATTGTTTTACAAATAATCAAATTTCAATTATAGTTTCATAATAAAATGTTGTCCAATTTAAAAAGTACGTGTGACTCCGAATGGGAAGAACGAAGAAAGCGTAAAGAAATAATTTAAATATTTTTTTTTAAAATTGCTATTTTATATGGAAAAAATAACTATAATTTTCATATTTGTTTTTGTTTTTCACAAAAATTATATTAAATTGTTAAAAATTCCCCACATATTCTTTAAAGTTAAAAATCTGTAATTTTTTCGACGTTTGACAATTTATAATAAAATGGTAAGATTCCTTACTTGTACCTTCAATGCGTTGCACACCAATAAAGAACATGAAAGCCTCGGTACATGTAAGGATTATCTTTCACAGATTAAGAGTTATTTGCCTTTAAAATCTTAAATTTTTTTACCTACGTTTCTACTCTAGTGCACACATTCGCTGATACAAAAATCATATCCTATCGGATATAAATTTTTTTATTATTGGACTCTGTCAAAATTCTAAGTTTTAAGGAAAAAATATATAAAAAATCATATCTGAACAACGCTTTATGTAACGAGATTTTTTTTGCATCACGATCTCTTGAAATAAAAATTTATTTTAGCCATTAATTATGAGCTTATTGTTCTTATTGTTGTTATTATTGTTTTGGATACCAGGCAAGTTTAAAACTTTACAAAAATTTTATAAAAATTATGCAAAATATCAGCAAATAGCGTTAAAAATTACAGAAATATGGCATAACATAAAATTTAAAAAAGAGATTTTGTACAATTTTATATTATTAAATTTTGATTGCACAGTACAATCATTTGCTCTTTTATATTTTCAAAGAGAACTGATTTTCTATTGTCACATAAAATAATTGAATGTATGAAAAAGATACGTTCGACATCAGTAGATATAACTGCATCAAATTTGAATGTACTTAATTTAGATGGAGATAAAGCTTCAGTATAGACTTCCGTTTGGTTTTTCTTATAATATTCAATGTTTCTAGGAATTATTTAATTTATGATAAAAGTTTTTGTAGGCATCTTGAATACAGTTTATCACTAGATCAAGAACTGTCAACAACTGCCTTCGCTTTATGGCTCTGACAAAATTGACAAATTTTATAAACTAAAAGATAGCTTCTATTCAATTAGAGCATCCTTATGCCAGAGAATTCACTTCAATTTACTTCGAAATGTTGTGATCAAAAATAGTTCCATAGAACCATGATCTAATAATACAGGTCTGTTTACAATTACAACAATAAAACAATAATAAAAACAACAGGCATTTTGTGTGTGCATAAAATCGGAAGAATGTCAAAAGCAATTGATGAAAATTGTATTTTATATGTTAGTGATGGAAAATTAAATTTTTCTTCGGTACAAAAGTATATTTTAAATGGTACTTTTTTACCCCCACAGAACTAAATTAAAATCTTTGTAATTTTTTCTTTATTAAGTAAAAATTTATTAACTAAGAATTGCATCTGTTCTTGCGTTTATGTTATATTATCAAACCAAACATCATGGTTTTATCTGATACCAACAAGATAAAGGTTAAGAGTAATCGTTTGCTGAAAACCTTGATTCTAAAATACATTGATCTTCTTCAAGACTGTGAATACTTAAAAAAATGTATTTTACTAAATTTTACTAAATAAGTAAAACTTTGTTGTTTCTGCGCTAATAAGTTTACAATATTTCAAAACGTTGTTCATGAGAAAAGCGACTAGTCCACGTTTTTATCATACTGACCAATAGTTAATATTTCGGACAGAAAAAACCTGTAAGTATTAAAGTAAGATATCAATCAGGTCGTCCGTCGTTAAATTAGGTCGTCCTTAGAGTATTATAATTAGTTAATCCAAAAATTTATTATATAAAAGTATGAAAATTGAACTATTATGGAATAATATAATTTTAATTTCATATTAAGAATTAACACATTTCTCAAGTTGAGAGAAAACCAGACTTTTATGGATAATCCTATTTTGCATAAGTTACGTTCAAATTATTTTTAAATGATATAACACCCAAAGAAATATAGTTGGGAGTTATCACATTTTCATATCTGTTATGAGAGTTTATTTACTATTTATGAGGCTTTTTGAATTGGGGAAATATTGGAATAGGCAGTTAATTAATTTTTGCTTGTGACTTAGTTAATTTCATTGGGAGATATTATTTTTCTTTTGGGATTATTGTATTAGAAATCATTCAATTTACAAATTATTTAATTTTGCAGTTTAGTTGTTATTTAATTTTTTCCCGTTGACCATTTTTTCATAATGCTTGGAAATTGTTTCATTTGCGAGCTGTTATTGCAAATCGTTCTTAATGTGAGATCGAAATTGTTTATTATCTGGATATGTAGCGAGACCTGTAAAAGCATTTTTAAAGACAAGCTTAAGACGTTGTACTCTTTTAAAATATTTTCACTATGTTGTATATGTTGAGATATACTGGAAAGTGATTGTTGGACACGTACAAGTCATATTAGTTCTAAAGTACTAAATGAATCGGGGGAGTAAAACGGGTCAAAAAAGAACTAATTAAAATCTTTTTTTGTACCGAAGAAATATATAATTTTCCATCACTGATTCTATCACTGATTTGACAACTCAACAATTTTCGGCCATTAAAAAATACAACGATTAAAAAAATAAGCTGGATTATTGAACAGCCATAGAAAATGGCATGTGCCACAAAAAGCTTGCCCGGCTTACTACAATTTTAAAGTGTAAACAAAAGATATTTAAATTACAATAAAAACAAAAATTAAACTAATCATTATTGAGAAATTTAAGCACACGTTTTTATAAATATTTGCGAATTTACATATGTATGTATATATAAAAGTGTATGTGGTTGTGTAGGCACACAGAATACGTACCCTATCATGTGTGGTGTATTATAAAATAAGTATGCATATTTACAATATCCGTTTCCCGAATTAAATTGCAAAAATAAACATACTCATATATACACAAATAACAGAAAATATAAATACATTTGAATGCGGTTATAAAAATTAATACGTGTAATTTATTTATGAATTTTTAAACAAAATTTAATGAGCTTATTTGTTTTGTTTATATTAGCAACGTATTCATATTTATTACTTGTTTATCAATAGTAATTTAATATGTTTACTACGCACGGCGGCGTGATATAAAACAATTGAATAAGTACAAAAATGTTAAGCTACTATTACTGATTAGAATAAAACAAATTGCAATTCATAGCAGATAGGCCAGGTTATTCGATAAATGTAAACGCGCTCTATTTTCACACAGATTAAAAGGTCATCAAACTTGTTAGTCTTCTGAAATATAAGCCAAGTTTAATGCTTTCACGTCCTAAGAAATAAAGTATAGAAAATAACAGTTTGAAAAGTTTAAAAAAAAACAGTTTTCCAACACAACAATTCAAAGCTCATCATCCGCCTCCTAAAGGTGTAATTTACCTTATCTTAATACGAGTAACACTCAATTTAAAGAAGAATATGGGAAATATATTCAATGCGTTAATCGGAAAAAAATCATATCTAAAGAATGTCCTTATACTTCAATAAAGCAGTTGTGCAGAATTTAATTGATTGTTTACACATAACTTAATTTCGTAAATTTATTCCCCCAATAATGAAAGGACTATAAATTTTATAACCATAAATGCAAAGAGTCATTAAAATGCTATATATCTTTTCAATTTTCTATTAATGTGAAAATAATATCACTTCAAATGGAAACAATAATAAAAGGGAAAAAACGAATTAGAAAAAACCACTTTAGCGCACAATAACAATAAATTCTCAAAAGTTTTTTTCTACATTTTTAAAGCACAGTCGGCGATGAGAAAAAGAGACCCGCAACGCTGTTTGAGAACAAGAGAGGAAACCCCCTTTTTAAACACTTCAATTTATTCGTTCTACAGACAAAGGATAGAAAATTATTTAGAAATAATTTATCAAAAGTATTAATGAAAATAACGCTATTGAGAAAGTAAAATTTTCACTTGGTTAAATATGAATCATTATTTTTAGAAGGGTTATCAATACACTACAATAACAAAAAAGAAACAGCTTGAAAGTATCTTCAGTATAAAGAGATGCATCATGGCGTGAAATAAAAGAAAAAATTGTAGTGAATGTGGAACTTTCCTGGAAGGAACCAGTTTTATACTACTACGTGAAATTTTGAACTGAATTGATTTTGATTAATATAGACTGAAAGACACAGAACACTTCAAAGAGTCTTGACTTGAAACCCAATTGTTTTTATTGCAAGTTGTATGATTTCACTCCGGTGTATAATATTTTAGTGAAAGAGGTTATAAATCAAACCCAACATCTTGAAAAAAAAGTATTTCCAATACTTTCAATACCAATTTTCTGAATGATTTCATCGTTTACAGATCTGCAACACCGCATCTATTGTAGTTTTTAATTTTTGTAATATATACGTTACTAAAAGGCATTGAAAAGCGGAAATTACGGAGAAAGGACACCTTCATATTACAAAGAAATATATATTATTTGATCAATACTTGTACTTTTTTTATATTATCTTAAGTTATATACATTTTAGCAGATATTTAAGAGACCCAAATTGATTTTGATTCATATGAAATTATTTTACATCACTTAAATATTTAATATTTATTTAAGTCATTGCAACAATACATTTGGTGTTACAGGAATAATTTTTTTAATATTTATTTATGTATTTACGTTATCAAAACAAGATTCAATGCAATGCATGATTGAATTCCTTTAATTGTGTCTTACACCCTTGTCGCATGCAATTAATTTGTTACCAGTAGAGTTTACATATTAACATCGAAAATATATGGAAAAAAACAGTCGAATGTCTTGCAAGTTGCTTGAAGATTTACACATGGGCAAAAACTTGTTAGTTATTATTATTAGTCTTACGTATTTAATAAGATTGATGTTTTCTAATAACATCAGCTGTCTGATCTGTGTATAAATATTGAAGAAATGAATCATTTGACATTAATTGATTAAGTAATATTTTCCATAATTCTGTAAATTTGTATAAAACCTTTCACTTGGCAACACTGTTGTGTCGAAAAACTACTGTCTTCTAAAACCTCTTGCAAGTTGAGCTGCAAGTAGAGAAAACGTGAGTGTGTTAGTAAAATGTGAGAGTATTGGGTTTTTCGAAATTGTTCTTGCATGTGGCAAATTAGTTAGTTCACGGAGTTAAAACAATTTGAAAAGTTTAAAACCCGAACTCGTTTTGCCACTGAGGCAAAAGAAAGAGTACCGTTCTCTACTTGACTTGAAGTCCTACTTAAGATGCTGTAGAGGCTTTGAATCGCTAGGACTTACAGTTGTGAATAGTCGACAGACTTTACTATTAAAACCCGTTACAAACTTAAATTAAAAAGCAAAGTGATTGAAAATTTAGCAAACTTACAACGCATTATTAAGGATAAAACTTGTGTCAGTGGAAAGCTAATTGTTCTTTCTATCCCTGTAAATTTTTTAACAAAAATAATGAACTGATTGACAGTTGATTTACTAAATGCTTTGACAGCCGTAAGATAAAATATTTACCAGAATAATAACTTAAAGAATATTCTCTATACGGTGCCTTACATTTTGATAATTTAAATATAATTTTTTATTATTTAATGTTTTCTTTGATTAATTGTGGGTTTGACAATTTTATTTAAAAAAGAAAAATGTTTATATTCATTAAACAATGAAATTTTCGCAAATGTTTTCGCAAAGTGATTTTTTAATTCCCATTTTCCGGAATATGAAACAGTCCTGGAAATTCCAAACGCTTGCAATGATAATAAAAAATCACTTTTTTATAGTGGATTTCATCGACAGCGAAGGTAAAATATGGCATAAAATACTATAGCACCGATTGATTGTCCTCTTCCATTTAATAGTAATATGAACAATTAAGGATGAACGAAGAAATTTACCTCTAAGCCAGCTACTGAATCAGTCACATGATTGTGTTTGTTCTCTATTGTGAGCATATGCGATAAGATAGCCCTTAATTCCAGTGCACATTTCCTATAGACCTTCTCTAAGCCAAATTTAATGTTCTTAATTTTTTAATTTTAAGTAGAACTGTTTCGTGGCGCAAAATTCATATTGTTAATTTTTTTTAAATCAGCAACTCTGAACTAATTGAATTTCCAAAATCCTAATGAAGCCGGATTATCTATAGGTTTTGTAAATCGCCTTTCTTAATTTTATTTTAATCCTGTTATGATTTTGTAAGGAAAATCGTATGTATATCTTTAAAAAATATTCCTTATACTGTTTATACTGTTATAATTAATACGAAGTTAATAAGAGCATTCAGTGTCAAGCAATCGTAATTTGTGACACAACGACTGACACTTTAAGTGCCAATAGAAAGCCAACACTTTCCAATATTTTGATGCACTTTATATGCGCATCTATTTCAAAAGACCCGTACATTCTCAAGTACTTACTTTACTTACTCTCAAGTGTTACATGTAACATTAAGTGATATAAAAACAACAACTATCGACAGTCTTTTATTACATGTTGACAGCCGAATTAGCCCTTAAGTGGTTGCATTTAAAATTTAATGTTTCTGTCCCCTTTCAGTGCTTGTGCTAGTCGCCTTCCGTTCATTCAAAATAATTGTTAAATCAAATAAATATAACATAAGCAAAAGATGATGCATGTTCTTCACAGTTTACATCAAAATTATGCAGAGCATTAGAGACAGTGGGTGCAAGATATACTTAAATTTTATAATATTATTTTGTAGAAATTTGATGGAAAGCATACGATAGAATTCTTGATAAGTTGTAATATCTCACTTATTAAGTTTTTAGTTTTACAAGTTGTTATTTTTATCTCTTACTAAAACATAAAAATAAATTGTACATTCAGTTAGACCACTGTACGACGCGGTATTACAGTATGTTTTTATAATTTCATATTTGCTCATTTCATTGTTTCCTTTTGTTGTGTCGTTGCTGTCCCGACATGCATAAAAATCTAAACGTTATCTTGTGTTGACTATCAGTTTAACCGTCTGTCATTTTCACAGGCCAGAGACAAGAGCAACAACAAGAACAACAAATTTATTATGCAGTTCTTGTATTTTGATTAGAAATGAGTTCTTAAAGCCTGATTACATTAGCACTAATGTTTGGCTTAGTCGCACAATATTAGTGTGAAGACCGTGTAGTCAATTGTTGCGTATACTATAAAGCAGTAAATAGATTTAGTAACGGTGCATCCTTGTGATATAATTGAGTGTGCCCCTTGTATGCGTGTGTTCGTTGCTGTTGCTGCAGCTGGTATCGTTGTTTAATTGCTTTAGCTCATCAGCTACAACAAGGATGGCGACAATATTGTCATTAGGAGTTTGAATTAAAAAAGAAGCAATTTTTTTTCTCCAAAACCAAATGAAATAATAGGCGATTGTTATTAGAAGATTCAGTTGGGTAATTTCTTGTGCTTTTTGTGAAAACTGCTTTGCAGTTCAGCCAATTAATGTTAATGGTAGCAAAGGATCATTAGAGTGGGACTGGTCAAAGATTATATTGGCTAAAGGTAACTTTGGTTTGCAATCAAATATAATCTAATAACCACAACTAAGATTTGAAAATTCCAAATATAAATTGTTTAATTGATTTTAAATAGCAGGTAGACTTAAAGAATGAAACTAAAATCTAATAATTAAATTGGTAAAAATTTAGTATTTTCTAAATTGAAATTCCATTAAATAAGAATTATGTTTGTTTTCTCAACTCATAATGTTTCAAAAGCTCTTAAATAATTAATGTAAAAGAGAAAAGTACTTACCATTACAGGCTATTAGAATGAAAATTAATCCAATAATGAAGAAATTACAGTGACTATATGCAAAGATTCTTTGTAACTGTTGCTGATGATCTGTACTGCAGGATGAAAAGTTGGTAGTAGTTGATATTGGAAATGTTTTTCTTTTGGCATGGGACATCATGATGTTTCTTTTACTGGGGCAGGTAAAACACTGGCAGTTATTTGTTAAGTTTGAAGTAAAAGTTTTCAGTGAAAAGAGATTTTGACCAAACATATTATAAGTTTTTATTTTTTTTCAATATTTATATGTATGTTTTTACTAACAAGTAGTGCACTTTGTTCTTAATTCAAATGAAGTTCGATTTTTGTTTATACTGAAAGCAAAAACAAAATTTGAACACCCTTTAACATTTTTCTATACGTCGGGCACAAACAATTATTGTGAAAGATAAATTGAAAAATTGCAAATTGATATTTTATGACAGCATTATGGCAGCGGGAATAGAAACAGAAGCTGTTTTATAATAATATGAGCACTTTTGTATCTATTGAATAGGAAAATGTTTATTTTTGTATTCATATAAAAAGTCAGATAGATTTATTTCCCGACACATGCGTACATAAATATGGAAAGCAAAAAATAAAATACTACAAATGTTTTGCTTAAGTTCACACTTTCATTCTTATTATTATTTTTCAAAGATTTTGTTTTTCTTTTACTCACTGTATCTGTTTTTCACTGTGATTGGGTTTCTTTATAATAGAACGTCATTCACATACTGTGTACTTTCTGCAAGAGATAAAAAGAAAAATATAATAATATATATTATGCAGATACTCAGAGTTTTAAAGGAAAGTTAAGTTCAATATGAGGCGTTAGTAAGACCAGTTTGAAATAAGGCAAGTTTTTTTTGCGGCAGATGTGATTTCTTTATAGGATAAAGATGCAAAAAGAAATATATAACATTCCGTTTTCTCTCTCTCTCATATTGCTGAATGTAAAGTCATTCTAAGTGACTTAGAATCTAAGTAGTTGTCCACTTATATTTCGGAGCAGGACTTAATTTAAGATATTTGTATACGTACTAATTAGAGTTTAACGTATGCTTGATATAATTTCATATTAAAATTAAAGTTAATTGTGGTATAACCAATGGGATAATTTAGAGAATTACAAAAACGAAACTTTCACAAAAAAAAAAACAAGTTAACCTAAATTTTAAATATCAACAATAACCAAAACCGTAAGCTTCATAAATTAAAATTAATATTACAGTTGAAAATGCTTTTATTTAGTGCGATAAATTGGAGAAATGCGAATTTTCAGTGTCGCGACGCTCGCCATCAGCTAATGTCGTCTATAAAATGAACACATTTAATAAAGAACACCATCTATTTAAGCGAGCAATTGATAGAACTGAAATATGAGAAGCAATTATTTATAATTCATTTCTCATTTTTCATAATAAATTTCATTAAAAGGAAATTTGCTTAGCTTTTGTTCAACTTTTCTTAATATATTTGATATCCGTTTAGCGTAAACAAATGTGAACAAGTTATTTGTAGTGGTCCATGAATTCTCTAAAATTCACTTTCCGTATTTAAATGTAAAGCAAATTCTTTTATATTTCTGATCAATTTATAGTTTGAAAATTGTAGTTTGAATATTGCAAATTCATTTAGAAGATTTTGAAAATAATTTATGCACGAACTCAGGGATGGAAGTTTGACAAATTATAAATACTAGAGTATCAAGCGGTCGACTCAAATGGCCACATTCTAGAAATTAATATTAAACATTTACATAAATGCATTCGATAAAATACAAAAACAAAAAACATTCTAAATAAACATCTTAAAACTCTGTATCATTTATATAACTTGAAGCTAATACATGCATGTGTAGTAAGTGTGTATGTGTTAGTAGCAACTTTAAATGATTATAGATCCCTAAATATGGAACCGATTTTAATAAAATTATGATTGTGCACATCTATGTAAAACCCCGTTTGAAACCATATAAATCTTTCCAAAATCGGCTTAGTGTTACGGCCGTAAAAGAGATCTAAAAAAACGTGTTTGTTTATTAATAATATAGATAAAACTGGAGTGTGCTTGAATTTCTGTGGAGTATTACATACAAAAGATGAACTACGAAAACGACATTTAATTCTCATTTTTTTTCTTATGATATGCAAGTATTTTTAAAATGTTTTCAGAAGAATAAGTTAGTGGAGTTAAAAACTAAATACTTCAGAAACGAAAAGAAAAACGTTTCGACAATTAATCATGAGTGATCTTTTAAACATATTCTGCTATACTTTAGACCCTGTAATATTATCGATATCATCACAAGCACTGAATGAAACTTTGAAAGATTTTAATGCTTTTCTGCCTGGCAGTAGTTCATTTATAAATTTCTTATGGACCTTTGACACCGGTAAATTGCAGTTTTTCCGCTGCCTGTCGAACATTATCTATTTTAAAAACTTTAACAAAAAGTATAGATGGGACTGAAACAAGTACTTGCAGAGATTGAAATTTGTTACAATTCGCAACAGCCTGATTCAAGAAGAAGTTATATATTAACTTTTGCCACATTCTGATCATTATTGTAGGTAAACTGTTATTTTAAAATTTTTCGGGATATATGGAAGGCAGACATGTCCTGTAAGAATTCATGGTATGCACATACTAAATTGTATACATCTACATATGTCCTTATTCCCTCGATTTACTATGCGGTGACAAAGCACTGCAATGTTTGCAGCCGAAAATGTGTGCCTCGGAAATATACCTCAAAGTTATTACCAATTTTGCAATATCGAGAGGTTTCTATAAGAAACGTATTGTGTATTTTCATTACAAAACTCATCATGCTCTTGGTCTTCCTGTTTTTTTAAATGATACTGAAACTACCATCTCAGTAAGCTTTTCTATGCTTACATGCAAAAACTTGGCTAGAAGTTTATATATATATATGTTTTCTTCTTTGGTTTTGTAGATGGTTGGCTGCTTGATTGGTTGGTTGACTGTCTCGTTGTTTCTATTTTGATAAAGTTGCTGTGGAAGATGTTATTTTAAAGTATGTGGCTTAAGAGCAATTTTCCGTTACATAAAACTTGTATAAAAAATGTATCAATAAGCAGCAACAATTTATTTTATAAATGCTGTTATAACAGAGAGCATTTAGAATTTTCCATTTGTCTGCAAAAAGTTTATAATTTCGTTTTATATTTTGCCTTTAAATTTATACAGACATGTTTAAAATTTCTCTAGACTTTTTTGGATTATTTTCGAAAACAATTTTTTGAAGAAAACTTTCCCATTAGTTACATTTATTCTTACTTACTTCACAGACACTCCGAAATTAATTAGTATCAATTCGTGCATTAGTTGTTGTTGTCATAATTAATAATTTCCTGCCGACAAAATGTTTGAGTTTGTTGCGTTTTATTGAGTATTTTTAAATGTAATACATACAGACATATATACATATACATATACGAGTATGTACATATATAATCTTGAAGAATTGTCGTAGCTGTAGAATAGTTTTTAACTACGAGATTACACAAATAATAGGAGATTTCGCTAATGCGCTGTCATTAATATCAATAATTAGAGGAGTTTTTAGTTCTATTTTTGTCAAACACTTGCACTATTAAGAAAAATTATTTACAATTTGTTTTTACTCATGTTTTTTATACAAATTGAACTTATTTGTTGATTTCACTTTAAAATTCTCTTTAAAAAATTTATTTTTGCTTAAATTTATTATGTGGGTTTATTTTTATTTCGATTTTTTTAAAAATTCATTTATATGGTTGCTTTTTTGTTTGTTAAAACTGCATTTCTTGTTTATTTTGTTTTGTTTACTTCAGCTTTGTTTTTTAGAATTTTTATTTTTTTTTTTTGGTTTTTGTCTGATACCACCAAAACGTTTCATATCATTCTATTTGGCTTGTCATAACATCATAGCAAATGTTTGAAATTTTTTATGATTTTTTTCCCCGTTTCTACAATTGTACCATTAGATGGTACATTAATGTGCAGTTTTTTTACGATACGATTTAAATTTAAGTTTCCAACTCTTGGTGTCTTTTCTAAATGCATATCATGATACAGCAGTTTTATGCAATTTTTTATTGTACTTTTTTACAGTTCTGAGTGGATGTTTAATTTTTTATTTCAAAAAATTTTGATTTCCCATATAAACAATTGCATTTGTCTGAAAAAAAGATATAAAAAATATTTATTAAATACGATATTTTGGAAGAGAATATGCATATTTATGGTTCTACATTAAATAAATCTTAAAAATCTATTATTTAAAATATTTAAATTATGGGGCAAAATAATGTTGCAGATAGGGATTTATTTCAAGAAGAAGGATAGACTAGAAGAAGGATTCTAAATAATCAATAAAGATATGCGTTGCTCAACTTTTCGTTTGAAATTCTCCCGCAAAAGTTTAACGGTGATAAAAAAATAACACAAAAAATCAATTGTCTAGTAGTAGTTAAAAAATGATTAAGAGTTACACATGTATGTAAAAAAATTGTGTTTAAAAAATGGTTTACAAACCTCATTTTAAAGCCAATTTCTTTAATGCGGCAGTACAATACAAATAAGAAATAAAAGATCACCAAAAATATACAAAAACTGGGTCAAAATTATCAGAACTCTCAGAAAACGGTGCAAGATTGGAAGATATTTAATGTTTACAAATTCATTAAATTAAAATAAAAAATAAGTGAATGTTAAAAATATGAAATCGAATATTTTGGTAATAATTGTAAATTATATCCCCACGAAAGCATAAATGTGAAAATAAGGACAATTTTATATCCAAAAAGATCGGCAGTTAAAAGTACCGAGATCAAAATGAGGACCAAATGGAAACTTGCGCTTATTTGTTCCAAGATATTACTTTTCAAAAGGGCACCCTAGTCTCCTAGGTGAAAATGTTTGCTTTGTTATTAAATAAGACCTGTCAAAGTTCGGCTTTCTTGGTATGGTGGAAGTGCCCATAACATAGTAGTCCCCATCCCAGGTAAGAAGTGCCATTTTTATTACTATTTGCAAAGAGGAAGATAAAAACAGCGCGAATGATTGCGTGTAATATAAAAACTGGCCCGGCGCACTACCATGGGCTTTAAAAAAATATAGCGATACTCCCCCCGAAATACGAATTGTCTTGCAACTACCACTTTGTATTTAAAATTATTAGCCAGTTCAGAAATTCTTCTAAAGTGATAAGTAATAAAGTACTAGTTAAGGCCAAATAGCTCCATTGTGAACGCCCTGTTATATTGCCATATAAAAAATTGTCATAAAGGTTAAATTCAAATAACAGAAAAAATATAGAAATTGTTATTTAAGAAAAACAAATATCCACCAAAACAGACAAAAATTTATTTCACAAATAATTACTAACTAAATTTTATATCCAGTCATTAACCACATCATTTCATTTTGATATTATTTTATATAGCAAATTCTTAAATACTTTTTTCATCAGAGTTATTTATTATAATAAAATTATTTATTTATAATAAAATAATATTGAAAACAAATTGTACCTCGAATTTGAAAAAACACAGGTAACTAAATAATATTGTTATATAATATTTTTATATGAAGTATATCAGCAACATTTTAATAACAGTCGGAAAATTTAACGCAATAGTACAAATAAATAGGAGGGAATTGAAAATTGGCTTTTATACATATATATATAAAATTTTTTTTTCTTTTTCTTAAAAGTTTCAATTCAATGTAAAAAGATGCCAATTAAAAGTTGAGCCCTTAATATTAATATTAAGACTGTCCGCATCGCGTTTTTCTATTTCCCGTATGAATAATATGGAAAAATTATTCTCTGCACTTTTTGAATTTTATTGCTAGTCTGTCATGTATTATAAAAAAGAGACTTTTACTTATTTTAGTAGGGAATCGAACGCTCTACAAAAAAGGTCTCATATAATTTTTTGAGAAACCTAATAGTTTACAAGTTATTTAAAGCCAAATTTAAATTTATCGAAAATTTTAAGGTTTTTGATGCATTCCAGCGAATTTTATGGTTTTATTGGAACAAATCGCTCAAAAAATTCATGTTTATCTTAAATTTAGTTTCTTAGACAATCATTACTAATAATTCTCGGTAGTTATCCAAAAAAAAATCGAATAGTCTAAAGATTTATTATAAATTTTTTTTATGAAAATAAAAATCATGTTAAATTGTTTTTCTGTTCATCAAAAAATTATTTTTTTGAATGACCCTAATATATATATGTTTATTTAAATTTGGTCTAAGAAAAGATCTTTCATAAAAGATCTCAAATTATTCACATTTACTGCACACGTGATCTAAAATAAATTAGATGAAATAAAGCAAATTTCCCATTTAATTATCACGGTTCGATATTTTTTCTACTGCGTTTCCATATTATTTGCTTTCCATGTTTTTAAATTTATTCATTTTATTTTTAAAACTGGCAGTAAATCGTTTAATTTAATGGACACTTGCTCGACAATTGCTCGGCTACAGAACAGGGGAAATTATTATGCCAATTTAGTAATTTTCTTGCAAAATTTGGCTATATTTCATCTTCTTTAGCTAGAAAAAATTTTAACTTGGCTATTTTGAGCCATTTTTCCCATACCCAATTTTTAATGGATTTCCCAATAAAATTCTATAAAATCGAAATAGAAGAAGACTCTTTATACAACATTTTATCATTTAATCTTAACGAGCATCGCTATATATCACCGAAATGTAGTGATCAATATATAAAATGAAATTAGGCAAGTGAAAGAATTGGTTTTTGGACTGAAGTTTTTGATTACTGCGATGTTGGTGGATATAAAATACTTAAATTATTTTCAGATTTTATGTGAAATCTATTGAATCCCTTTTTCATGGCCAAATGGTGAATTAAAGTTTGTTTCTATTAAAATTAATTTTATTAAGAATACAGTAGTTTTCCGATTTAACGAACATTCGATTTAATGAACATCGTATTTAACGAACACCTAAATATTTTCTACTAAGTATCTTATACTACAAACAAATATTTTATTTTGTACTCAGTTTAACGAACAAATCTAAAATATATCAGCTGATAATTTGAATGAATGAATTAAAAATAAACCTTTACCCGATGATGAACACGATGATGAAAATTTGAAAATGATGAAAAGATTGATGAAACAGAAACTCTAGAGCCCAAAATGAAACACGAAGATGTCATTAAGCACTTAGAAGTTTTTATTAAATGGGCTTAGCAAAACAATAATGCTTTTGAGAAAATAGACTGTGCTTAAACAATTTTTAAAATAAATTGTTTTTGTTTTTGCTTTACAGTGTTTTTATGAATTTTTCATTTTCTTATAGATATTTTTAATGAAATATTTATTTTAAATTACCATAATTTTAATAAAATATTTATAAATTACTGCAAATATTTTTTTGAATAAAATAGACCACACTTGTAATTTTTAATTCACTACCAGATATAACGAACAATTCATTTTAACGAACAAGCCTGACAGCAACTAGGTTCGTTAAATCGAAAAACTACTGTAATTTATGAATCAAACTATATTAAATTGCAATTAACAAAAATTATCTCTAATTTGAATTTCATTGTAACAATATAAAATCTGGATTATTATTTTTTGTTTGTTTTTGCTTTACGCCACTTGTTATACAATATTTCCACATTTTTGGTTATAAATTTCTGGCAACACTGAATATAAAAGAAATAAAAACAGTAATGATGTTTTCTTTAAAAAAAAGTGCAACATTTTCTGCCCTTTTTATTGAAAATTTGCAATGTAGTGATTTTTTTAAATAATGAGTTTATTAGAAATTATTGTATCATCACTTATCTTAATAAACAGTTTTTTTATAAAAAGTAAAAGAAATGATACATATTTTTTCGAAAAGAAAACGACATAAACTATTTTCATTTAAATAGTTTTATTAAAATTTGTTTCTTTTCCTTTAAAATTAAAAACATAATTTACATGGGTTAATATTTTATATCGCGATATATACTTAACATTATTTTTGATGCGTTAATTTGAATATAAAACGTATTTTAAAATAAGCATATTAAGACCAAGGCCACCTGTTTCTATTGGCAGATAATTTGTTTGTTTTGCCAAGTCCGTTTCATCAAAATATACGTGGGTTGTTTGGTAAAATAGACCACATTACTCTAGGATGCACCTTACCCCTTCATATTTTTTTAATATATGTTTTTTACTAATGATTTCTAAATATTTATTTTAATATGATTTTGAAATCATACATACTGTGTTTTTTTTCAAATATGTTATACATAAGGAACCTCCTTCCAAATAATTTCTGAAAATTTCAAAAAAAAAAAAATCCGGATAAAAAGAAGGAACATTTTTAAATGTTGTCTTTTACAAACGTTGCTGGCTTAACAAATTAACAATTACAAAATTATTTACTTAAAACACCAACGATCTGCAAACTTTTTATTGAATTTAGCTTTAATTAAAATTAGCTTTTAAAAAAATATATATTTTTAACACACCTTTCTTTAAACTTTAAAGTATTTGAAACTAGTTTTTATATATTTTAGATATTTTTTAAGCATCGATTTTGCTTTAAATTTTTTTTAATTACTTAAGAACACATTTATCCATTAAGTTTTTTTGCTATATTCTTAGGTTTTTTTAATTTTATTTCTCCATAATTATTTCTCATTGTATTTTTTTTTTGTCATTTAATATAAATATTAATATTTAATGAGTGTTGCACACATGAAATTACACCCATCATATTTTGCCAAAAACACATTTTCTTTGAGAAAAATATGTGTTTGTAATTTTACACACACTCGCACTCAAAAACGAACGGAAGAGATATAAATGTAAAAAACACGCAATTTTCAAGCACCCAATGAACTCGAAACGACAAAAATAAAACCATAAAATTATTCAATGTTAAACGGACACGCGTTATACGCCTTGAGCGGATGACAGACGAATGAAGTCGATGGAACTTCCACAAATACAACAAACTCCGAAACAAAATCCATATACACAGACATTAACACATACATAATAAGTTGTGGAGTGTGGCACTTCAGAAACACCCCCGATTAATGAAATGTTTTTTGGAGAACAAGAGGCTGCCAAAACCGCATAAATATCAAAGAAAACACAACAGGAAAACAAATGAACAAAAAAATGTGTTTCTTGTGTTACAAAAAATTAAATCTAAACATTAATTTTACTAGAACAAATCAACAATGTTTATAGTCTTTTTGGAAAGTGAGTGTGCATGGGTAAAACAAACATGTTTATTTAACATTTCTTTATATCAACATGGTTATATACATGTTGAGATGGAAGTAACGAATTGTAGATGACATGTCTCCTTTGTACGATTAAGGGTTGATGGGAGTTTATTATTTGTTCATTTGCTCACATTGCATTGTTACGTGAATTTGTATGTATGTTTATTTAATTTTCTTTAATAGAAATATTCATTATTCAGAATCAACAATTTCACTGTGTGTATTTAAACGAACTCTTTTATATTTTTTGCTGTTGTTGCCTTTGATATTGTTCTTCTTTCTAACACGGTACGAAGAATTATTTCAAAATAAATATGCACACACAGTATGAACTCGATTTATTTCTTTTATAAGTACTACTACTAAAATAACCAAATCTCACATTTCCCAAAACAAGCTCCAGCAAATTATTTATATTTAATTTTATTTATTATGTTTTTCGGGCACTGAAACTCATAGTTATAATAGCGGACGTCAAAATACAAGTATCTGCTTAAATCGTTTGTTATGTTGACACTGAAAGATTTTTTTCTTTACGAAATATTAGCTATCAGTCAGTATTATACCTACGCGGATCAAAATAAGTCGATTTTAGCTTCTCAGTTTGGGCCATAAGAAGATCCAACCATACGTTGATGAGGCACATCATTGTACCGGCGGCTGTGTACATATAACAACGAAATTGTTGCATATTGGCAGCGGAGAATCCGCTCGTTATTGTCGGTAAGTCAAAGCATCAATAGATCATCCATGCTGCTGGAAACGTTAATTCAGCCAACGACGAGCACTTCAGAGCCACGGAGCAGCGATACTTCCTCTTTTGATCCATTCCTGAGAACCAAAAACCACCTGCAAAATCTTGAAGAATTTAAATACTAGGATGAGATAATTCAAAGCCAGCCGACTGCCGCGCATGAATGAATGGAAACAAAATAAATAAAAATTAGTTACTTCATTTTATTTAATTTATTCAAAGATACTTGTATACTCGTATGTGCCGCACGGTATTTAGCTGATTCGTAAACCGTTTAAGGTACCTGTCACTGATTTTAAATAAAAAACATAAGCAATACTAGAATTGAAAGCTTCAATAAATTTTATATATCTCAATTTAGCAATAGCAAATAAAGCATTTACTAAAGACTTAAAAGAAAGTCCTTAAAGTCGTTTACATTCATTCGAAACTGTGTCCCTCAAGGAATATCTAATTGAAATCTAGCTGCAAAAAGGAAATAATTTTTTGTTATATCATATTGAAATAAACGAAAACAATGGCAAAACATAAAAAACCAAAACAAGCTGCCTAGGCCTTTTTGGTTTGTCTGCAGAAATACCCAAGCTCTTGCTAGGAATCGAATGAGCGACCCCCGGACTAATAACTTAAAACAACATCCACTGGAGCCACTCACAATATGTTTATTCTGAACACGATTTAAACAGTCAAAATCTAATGATAGATTTAAATAAAAAAAATTTCAACTATTCATAAGAACTTCCGAAATCAAAAATAGAAGGTTCGATGAGTTGAAAATTCATTTTAATTCACTTCTTTACATTTTCCCAACGTTTACCAATATTGTAAGAGTATTCTAAAAATATACTAAAAGTGAAGTATTAGAATCGAGTACTGATTTTATATATGACTATTTCATACAAAATAAGCAAAAAAAAAACGGCAAAATTTAATAATTGTCCGATTATCTACACGAGTAATTCTTAGGCAGAAATCGAATGATAAAAGCTTTAATCGATTATCCCAGTAATTTGGACGCCTCATTTGATTAATCGAATAATTGAAAAGGCAATTAAATTGGAAACTCTAATAAAACTCCATATTTATTTTCATACATTTTATTTATGTTGTCATATACATAAGTATGTGTATATATGTGTGTAATATATATACGTACATACAAATGGTCAAATGTGTAATTTTGTGTATAACTCTCGTATATTGTAGCTTTTTCTTATTATCGACATTTATTTACTTTGTGATTTTTTTCATTCATTCATCTTCCATTCATTATTATTTTCATTTATTTTGATAAGCATCTTCCTGTAGGAAGCTTTAACCAAATGTTTCAAAATAAGTATACACATACATACGTAATGACGAACAAGAAAAGCATAAACAAAAATACAGTTTCAATGACACTTCAACAAAAGCAAGTGTCAACAGTGTTTTATTTTAGAATAAAATACAAAAAAAATAATAAAAAATACAAAAGAAAAATATTTTACACACAGTTGTTTGCATGCTGCTACAAAAACATAAAATTAAACCGAATATGACAACAACAATAAGCACCGTGGTATACAAAAATATTAAAAATTAATGTTAAATAAACAACAATCATTTTCTTTCATTGAGCAACAAAATAAGCCACATTGTATTTAAAAAAATTTGTGTAACGTTGTCATCATTAGGGCGAGACACATACACATTATCATGTACTAAATATGTCCATACATCTTCAAGTCTGTATTCAAATATTTACTAAAGAGGGTAGTATTTTTATGTATGGATTCTAATATGCAACATTTACTTCTGACCGCTTTTCAATTAATGTAAGTTCGAGTGGATGCATACAACGCCAAAATCTCAAACTCATTTATTAAAAATGAACACATAAATATACTCGGTTCACACTAAATAGAAAAATCAAGTAAAATTAAAAAAGAAATACATACTTTATTGATACTTAAGGTTCATATATAATGGAAAAATTTAAAAAAAAGTTAATTTCTTCAACAACAATAAGATCGGCGTTGCCACAATCATATAATTCTCGCAACCAAAATATCTTAAAAAATCTAACCAAATGAGAAAAAAATACCAAAATAAAATGCATTTTGATTTAGTTAAAATAGACTTTTAGGTTTATTTTTCACATATGTATATTTTACATTTAATATGAAAAAACTTGTAATAAAACAATGACACAAAAATTTTGCTTTCTTATAAACTTATTAAGTAACAACTAAAAGCTTATATGTAATGTCATTCGAAATTAAAATATTCTGAATGAAACACAGAACATGCCTGATAAAGGTAAATAGATTTTGTTTCAATTTATTTCAAATACATTTTTTGATTTAAAAAAAAAAACTATATATAATATTATTATCAATAAATTCATTCATTTATTCAAAAAAAAAATTATGTTATAACAATATTTGTTAAACAGATACTCAACAACGATGTTAAAACATGAAAAAGAGCTGGTATATAATTTAACCATGAATTGGCTTACAAACGAACAACGCTCGCGATTATGGAATTTATGCTCGCTGGTTAAGAAAGTGCAAACAGAAAATTGTCGTATTTGGTGTGAAAAGAAAGCAGCCAGAAGCATTTCAAGAACTGCCAATGCATCCCGACAAATGGACTGATTGGTATGGTTGCAACATTGGACCCGTACTTTTTCAAAGACCCAGAATCGATACTTGGTTTATTTTATGATGTCCGCAAAAATATCTTGCACACCTCTTTTCAGTTGCTCTACTTCCTCCGAAGACAACGTTTACCGTGTATCATTTCATTTGAAAGGTTTTTCGAAGTCGCGTCCAGAGATGTGTGATACATGTCCTATAATGACATCTGCAATGTAATATTAAGTAAAAGTTTTAGAAATAATAATGGTTTATGGAATATCACGATACTGCTGGTATGGTTGAACAAGTTTTATGCGACATTAGATGTGACTTAAAAACATCTATAAAATCATGTAGTATTTCGAACATGTCGTAGGAAAAAATACGAAAATATACATAAAAAAATGTTCTTAAAATCCTCACAAGACAAACTGATCTCTGATTTCAGCGGAATGACAAAAAAACATATCCGTGAGTTGCTTCAATATACATACTTCACGATACTTTTTACTTTCAGTGTGAACAAACACTCTTTTGCTACATGGATTTCAAATGTCCCCCACTACTTTGTGTTCTTAAAAAATGCTCGTTAAGAAAAGATTTATTATGTTTATTTACAATTCTCAATTACCTACATGAAGAGATGATGTCTACTCGGGAAAAAAATATGAACGATCATCATCAGAAGAATTATGCATGGTTTTGGCCACAAATGAATGAAGGAAAGAAACCTTAAGCATGTACGCATTGATTGGCATGCGTTCAACTGAAAATATGTTTACGATTTTTTTTTTATATTATATTTCAAGAGTACTCATATGCTGGTTTTCCAAACACATGTGGCAGTAATTTTTTTATTTTTTTTTTTCTCACTTATTAAGCTTCCCTTGTTGGCCATTTACAAAGATGCCAGATAAAGAAGAAAAAAATTAAAATTAATATCTCATTTTTAAAGCACATCAAAATTACCAAACCATACATGAATGCATCGTGGAATTACAAACAACGTACTCGGTCTTGTTTAAAATTTTTATTTGTTGATTTTATTGTTTTATGTTTATGTTATTGAAGTTGCACAACAAAAAATGCAATCAGCGGCAATAAGAAGCCGTATCTTGCGTTTTTCTATTAATGTGTGTGTTCATCATAAACAATCATAAATGTTTCTCATAAGTGCATATTAATGTATTTTGCGGTTGTTACACATCTTCATTTCATATATTTACACTCCCTGGCTCATGAGCGCTAAATGAGTCTGTGGCACTTTCAATAAAATTATATGCAAAAATGCATGCTGTGGTACAAGAATTCGTGTGTGTGTTCTTTTTTGCTGTTTTTGTTATTGTATTGCCTGCTGTGCTAAGGACTTTATCTTATAGCAAGTACTTCTAAATGTTTAATCTCCTCTTTTGTTTAAATGTCAGTTAACGGCGTTCGTGCTCTAGTTAAATAGACGAGTTTGTAAAGTTAAAAGCATTTTTAACGCATGATTTGTTACAGCCGATAAATGGCAAAACGCTTAAGCATTTCCATTCGTGTAATTCAATTATCTATTATTTACTTTGGTTTCATAAATGAGTAAATACAACAAGGTTTTATGTGTTATTTTTGAATATTTTTATAGTTTTCAATAATTATTCAGTTCAATAAGATTCAGTTATAACAAACTGGGCTAGTTCGTTATTCCAGGAGTAAATAATTTTACACGCAAGAAATAAAAATAATGAATAGTAAAATAATGCAAATTTATTTTGATATTTCTCGATGTGCTTAAAATCATATTAAATATTAATTGAACCATCAATTCAAAGAATGGAATAAATGCCATTTATACCAAATTGAGCTATACACATTTTTGTTTACTCAAAACATAGCTTTATTATATCTGTTAGTTGGAAGAAGCGAATAAGGCAATCAAGTCAAAAAGTTTATATAACATATTCTGAATTTATAGATGGCTCTCTTCAGAAAAAGTCTATAAGTTCGAAAATACCATTAATTAAAGGATACTCATCTAAAATAGGAATTAAGAGGAAAACAAATAAATGACGTTCGAAAAATAACAGAATATATTCCCGACGAATTTAAAGAATTTTATGATATTATTATCTTTTGGCCTTATACAACAACCGAAACTGCTGAAAAAGACGAATAAATTATATTAAATATTTTATTTATTATTTTTAAGAAAATAAATACATAAATCTTTGTTAAAAAGTTACATTTATTTATTTTTTGGACTACTTGGAGGAATGGAATAAATCCAAGAAGTTTATTTATGTATATATCAGCAAACATTATCATTTGGTTATCTGATCTACTAGTATCTCCATTTCATTAAAATGTTAAAAAAGTTTATATAGGGTCCGCCATCTACCGTTTTTTTCAACTAGTGCTTATTTTGTGAATGGTAACACTTAGCTCATGTCTGATTTGACAGATAATTAGTTTTATCTGTATACGCTTATTATTGTGTATACGCTTGAACAACGCTGGGAAATATTGCCTGCGATCGACTTACAGAAGATGCCGATTTTGCCAAAAAAATTATCTTTTCAGATGAAGCTCATTTTGATCTTGGCGGGTATGTAAACAAACAAAATTGTCGCATTTGGTGCACAGAAAACCCGTACGCATACATTGAAAAGCCGACGCACCCAAAACGAGTCACTGTTTGGTGCGGATTTTGGTCCAATCTTCCAAATTGGAAGATCAAAATAATAAAAAAAAATAATAATGAGGTGTCAGGCCTCACAACATGCATTTGCATTGCTATCAACAAAGACAATCTAAATGTTTAAAGATTACAAAAATATAGTATTTTTAAAGAATACTTTATTTAAAAGAAATAATAATAAAAAGCTAAAATTTTTTATAGATTTCTTTCGCTGCTTTAGAATACACACATATACGATAGTATGTAATTGAATCTTTGCATTTTCAATTTAAATTTATATTTGTTGTTGCTCTTTTTGTTGGTATATTTTTTATAGTTTTTACCGTCTATTGTTGAGCACAAAAGTTAAATTATATAAACAACAATATGAAATTTTCAAATAAAAGAATATATATGTGTAAATAACAACAATCTCAATTTGCAAGCAGAAAAATGGTAAAAAAAAATTTTAAAACTAGGATATCCTGCTTTTTTATATATTAAAACAAGCAAGACAACAACTATAAAATCATCTTCAATAACACAACAATTGCAAATAAAGATGGAAAAGAAAATAACAATACTTGAAAACAATACAACAAAAATAAATAGTTATGCACATGAATATGTACGAGTATTTATTCTAACTCATACCAAGATTTTTCGACGAGAATAATACCGGAAAAGTGAAAACCCCAACAAGTTTGCATGGATACAGACAATAGAGACATGAGGGTTATATTAGCAAATGACAATAGCTAATTATATCTCTGGTATGTGCAATAGGGCGGGCATATTTCATTGATCAATCGCAAAAAATGCTTCCAGGTAAACCATAATTTTTACTGGCTACTTCTAGCCCTTATAAAAAAAAGGTTCTATTAGAATTTTTTCATTTCCTAAGCAGGTTAGTTGGATTTTTCATCCTGACTTTCAGTATTTAAATTCAATGCTTCTACATGCAAATTTCACTTATTGTGTCCAATTAGAAACACGGTTTTTAAAATTTTGAAATTATTTACAATATAAATGATATTACATGGCCTTAAATCTGTTTTATATGGAAAAAAGAAAGGCACTTTCAGATGTCTCTAAAAGTAGAAATCTCAAAATAAATTTCTTTAAACAAATGACAATTTACCTACTAAAATAAATGTGTACATTTTCAACTCTGCATTTTAAATATGGTATATGACAAATCGGCGATAAAAAAGATGTATATTTCTTAAAAATGTAAATCATATTTTTGTAATTGATTGTACATTTTCTAGTAAAATTATGAAATTAAAATAAATTCTACTTATTCAATGTTACAAATTACAGAATAAAGCCCTTGGAATGTAAAACAGCAATAATGAATGTTTATTTATGTGTAGAAACATCACAGGAACTTGTAAGTGCGAGTGTCAAAATGTATGTTTATTTAATAGTACTTAATTTTATCACAACAAGCAGTTTAATATAACACTCATTCTGATGAAACATGATGCCTTCAGCTTTCTTCCTTTTTTTATTTTTATTTAACATAAAGCTGAAAAGGTTATTGCAACAAGGTTCAGTAAAAACTTTACATTTTATTGTTTTCTTAATATAAAATGTTTTTAAAGTCCACTTTCCTAATTATGAGTTTCCAAAGAACCCACTTAATGATATATATCATCAATTTCATGGATGCTGTTATTTTTTTATTAAAAAAAAATATGCAAATTTTTGCTCAAAACAGGAAGTTGAGACTTCAAAAGTCAGCTTTAGTGCAAAAAATATTTTTTATTAGTTTTTCAAAATTTTGAATTGTTAAGAAATTATAAACAGATTGTAGCAGAAAAGTTTATAAAAGCGATATTCACTCTTTCTGAAGGAAATTTTTCTTATGGACTTATATTTTGAATACAAATTATCAAATTAGTCTTCGGTTTTTTTTTATTTTTTTTTTTTAAGAAAGGAGAATTGTTAGTTACAGAAGGCGGTCATAGTTGGCTACAGAAGGCGTCATAGAACCGAGACTTTTCTACGGCATATTGGTCTGGTGGAAAGCAATGGACGATGTGACCAGTACCTCTCGGATAGAGAGGATTTTCCGCACCATGGCAATAATGATAACCAGTGCCCTTATATCTATGCCGAAAAAGGCGCTCTTCGCTATGCTAGGCTGGCTTCCAGTAGACCTGCTGGCAAAAAAGTTGGTACTTCAACTTGTCGGAGGGCCTCCCCCTGCAACCCGGACACCTTCTTATCTACACAAATGGCACCAAAAGGGGAACTAGAGTTGGAGGAGGTGTATACATTGAGGAATCTGGAGTCAGAATGTCCTTCAGAATCCCAAAAGCGTTCTACAGGCAGAAATATATGCAATTAAAAGAGGAGCAAATTGGTATAACGAACAGACGTATCCATATTATAACAGATAGTCGATCTGCAATCAGGTCCCTTATATATGTGTATTCAACATCCAACGCGTTCGTTTCCTAGGCAAGAGACGCTTTAATAGCCTTTCGAAGCTGTCGGGCTCGAGTCTCAGAAACATCAGTTCCTTCATTGGGAGCAGCGGTTGGTTCTCTCGCTGACTCCCTCCCCCGCCCTTGGTCGTAGACTACACGATCCTACACGGAATCTATATCTCTCCTTTTCCCTTTTACTTCTAGCCATCACACTCTCTACATCTTCACCGACTTCCCTACTATGCTCTCCTCTACACCATTTCTAACACTTTAATCAATTTCTGTCATTATCTTATGTCTCATTTTTCCCTCTTTCCACAGGTAAACACAAAGGGATCATAATTACTTTGGACCCAAGTGGGCTGGTACTCTTTCCCTTATTTCTTCACTGGCAATCTGCTAACCTAACATAACCTAAGAAGAATAAGAATAAGAATAAGGCCATTAAGGTTAACAGAAAATGTTAGAATGATAAAAATCTTTTTTGAAATTACAGTTTGCCGCGAGTTTAAATCTGACTTTACCAACTTTTTTTTTATTGAGAATTTTTATAATTTCCAATGATTTTTACTAAGAAAGTCAAATTGGGGGATTTTCAATCAGCAGACTAACAGAATGAATCGGTACTGATTTCGAGGTCGAAACATCATATCAGTGATCTTGTTTGATTTTACCGCATAGCGCGGTGTATACTAATGCCCAGGAATATCAACTATTTAATCGTATTATTTAAAAAGTTAAATCCGTTTCGGTTAGTACAAAATTCTCATCTGTGATGATTAATTAAAACATATATTATTATTCTTTTGCACCATTGGCTGCTGGAGATCAAGCTTTTTCCCGTAAATGTTTATATAGTTTTTTTATTTATGTTTTTATTTTCTTATTTTTTTTGTAATTCAATTTCTTTGTATTCAACCAACCGTCGTTTTTTTTAACAAAAATTTAATTTTATATTTCTACTAAGACGTGGAGTTATCTTAAAGACTTACAAATACTTGAAATTCAAATATTTTTTTAATCCGGCCGTTCATTTTTTTGTTTTTCCTTTTAAGAAATGCCCTACATTATTAATTCTAGTGTACCATGCACTTCGCGAAGCAACTTTTGTAAAAGAACACAAGAGCAGCCTTAAAGGATAAAAAGCAGACATCCATTAAAAATATAAAGCGTAAATGAAAAAGTACATAAACCTTAAAAAGGAAGAGTAAAACAAAACTAATTATTTTAATCATTAAACTCTTTGGCTTATAATTAGCTAAAATAAAACGAAACGAAAGTAAATGCTAGAGAAACACAGTATTGTACCTTAAGAAACAAGTGCCAACAAAAACGGTTGAGATCAGCAGTTGACTGGTCTGTAACAAATAGTTTTTATTTTAATTTGTTGTTGTCTTAATTTATAAACCATTTGCTCGTTAATTTATATGTAGACATAATTTTTTGCACTACAATAAGAAATAAAGAAAGCTTTTAGTTGTATTTTTATATTTTTCTTGACCATAATTACCTTAAAACAAGGTAAAAGAGAGCATAAAGTTTCATTTAAATTTATTATACAGAAAACAAACAATTTCGTATTTAAATGATTCCACTTTTTTCTGACCACTAAACAAATACAATGAACATTTTTTGGTTTTCTTTGAAATATTTATGGTTTTTATAATTATATACAAGTTTTGCATTTACAGTTTGTTAAAAGTTAAATTGTGTGACTGAAAAGTTGGTGCGTAAAATGCATTTTGAAATTACGAAATTTCTCAGCTGTAAACGTTTCAAATTAGATAAAAAACCAGACTTTTTAAAGGTATCTTTGAGCTCGTGGTATTTTTAGAGCGATGTACCTTAAGTATGTACAGCTTACTTTTGTTTATGATTTTCTTACAAAGTTGATTAAGCATAGAGTAAATAAATAGGATAGCTAGTTAATATATAAAATTGTCTTAGCACAGTATGAAACAAAGAAACCTCAATATTTATGTGAAAATGTTGACCGTCATGAAAGCATAATAAACAAAACATTTGCCAAACACCAGTTTTTGTTCTAGTCAGTATTCCGAAACGCCAAATTTTAAAACTAGCAAAATAATATATATTCTTCTTAACTTAAATAGTTTGTAAAATTAAGATCGAATTAAAACCCAATTTTAATTAGGAATTGACTTTTGAGTGTCTAGTTGGTTTCTTATATTTTTTATATCAGTTTTTCCTACACAAAGAACTTTGTACATTAAAATCTCTTTGAGATAAGAGCAATTATTACATTGATTTATTGCCTTACAAACTAATTGGTCTTTATAATTGACAATTAAATCAAGACTAGCCAGCCATACGTATTATATTCTAGTTTTGTCCTATCTGTCCTGTTTAGAAAGAAAACCTAAAGTTACTGTCATGTTTGCTCATTTTACAGTTTTATTACGATTTTTTTTCTTATTTTTACTTACGGGTCAATTATTGTTCTTTGTGTTCGTTGTGAACAAAATATTGTTGCTTGTAAATCAATTGTTTCCATGGTGTATCCTTTGGGGTTGCATTGCTAATTGTATTTTTGGAAAAACGCCTGCAAGCATTTAAATATTGAATTAAGACCAG
Organism: Gymnocheta viridis; assembly: GCA_956483585.1. NCBI lineage: Eukaryota > Metazoa > Arthropoda > Insecta > Diptera > Tachinidae > Gymnocheta > Gymnocheta viridis. The sequence continues at coordinate 105,972,672 of OY101440.1, read as the reverse complement.
CATGACGCTCTTCTTGGTACTGCTATTGCCAATATGTACAATGTATACGAGTAAATAGTTCTTGTATATTCAATTAAATCCTGTTAAGATTATTGTGTAAAATAATGGGGTAAAAAGATTGCTACCTGCCAGGCTGGTTGATTAAATGACTAGATGACAGAATGACTGCCTTTTGTTTGTCTTTTATTGTAACTTTTATGATTTTTAATTACATTTGAACAACTGTGTTTGCTTAAGAACAGAAGATAATGTATAAGCTTTTGATTTTAAATTAAACTGCTTAAAGATGTAAATATTAAGGGTTTATTATTAAATCTAAAGAATTCAGAAGGCGAATTACCGCATTCGATATCGATTGAAATTTCCATTTATGTTATAAGACTTTGTTGTTCTTTGTACAAGAAGTCATTGAAAATATTCCAACATTGCATAACGCTCACTGACGCTCGAATCTAAGTGAAATATACTTTATGAATTGACTTGAATTCTTCATAATAATTTTAAATGCTCATGACCAAATAGCTAAACATACTATAATTTGATTCGCATACAGAATTTCGTAAGAACTCATATTAACAACATATAGATATTTAAATAAAAATTGCTGTGGTGTACTGCAAACAGAGTGTTAACCAATTTTTGATATACTTATTTCAAAACTTATAATTTTTTCATTAAGGTAAAATTAGTTAATTTATTAAATAATACCTCGGCTTCGGTTAAAATATTAAAAGTTCAACTCCTTAAGCAAAACTTGATGGCTTATTGATACTCAAAAACATTCGAAGTAAATGCTTTTCACTAATTCGCGATGTCATTGAAGCCAAGTGCTTACCACCTCAGATTACAAATAACGACTAAAAAATGTCAATACCTACAAGTTATTGAATACACGAAAACAAGTCGGTACAATTGTACTTTCTTCAGTACAATACACATTGCGAAAGTATGTATTGCAGTACTCCAATAACATAATAAGCGCAATTTTAAAATTGTTCAACTCTATGTTTTAGATCATACCTATTTCTTGTTTTTGATTTCCACACTTCTCGTAACACATCGAAACACTCGAAAAAAAACTAATATGCGTCCTTGATGACATTTAATGTCGCAGTCCCTGATATGGCTACTTTGAATGGAGATTGTTATTGCGGCCCATTATTGCGCCATTTTATATAAAATGATATTAAACTGATATTAAGAATATCTAAAATTTTCAAAAATCCGCTGCTTTTAAAAAATCCAACTGATACACTTCTCAAATGCGTCAATTTAAATTTTAGACACATTATTTAGACTAGTGAGTGTTGAGATTGAATGAGTGATTGAAAACGATCATTCGTCTGTTGCCCGAGTCCCATAACCAATCATGCCATACATAGTATCTCTGAATATAAAATGCGGTATAGTTACAATATTTCTTCTTAGTTCTGCAACAACAAAACATTAAATATGTGTCTATTGATGACCAAATAATAACAATGTGTCAGAACAATAACATCAGTTATTTTTGCTGATGTTCGTTCAGTATCTTTTTTAATTCAACACAATAAATACTGATAAGGGAATCATTAAAAAAATTTACAGCTAAGAAATTATAAATACAAGGTAAAATACCATTTTTAATTGCACCAAAAAGCAATTTTATTTTTATTTATTTTTTAATTTTTATTGCACAGTAATCCAACGTCTTTACATTTTCAAAGAGAAATGATCTTCATTTGTTAAATATACAGAAGATTTATCTAAATTTTTAGCGACTGTATTTTTTAAAACAGAAATAAAGGCCAACTATTGATTTGAATATATTTTGTTTATCAAAAAATTTTAGAGGAAAAATAAAAATATTTTTGCAAATCATACATACATTTTTTTATCAAATATACAGAGATCTTCATCACAGAAAATTTAAAAGTTTTTGTTTATTGCTATAGAAAATAGCATATATTCTGCCAATAATTCATTTGTATGGAAGTTGTGTCTTGAATGGTCCCATGATTCTTCAAAAGATTTTGATTTAATTTAATTTAAGTTTAATAGAATTTACCTAGTTTATTCAAAAATTGTTGTTTAGAGGTGCCCTCATGATCTGCATCAACCCCAAAGAAGATCGCATAGGAATTAGCTAAACTCACTCTTCAATCAGATTCAATGTATTTTAATAAATATCTTACTGAGTAAGTAAAATATTTTACTGGTTAATTACTTAATCATTACTTAATATTTGATATTTGAATTATTAAGTAAAATATTAATATGAGAAAATATGAGCTTAAAAACTAAAACTCAATTGTAATTCAATAACTCTCAAAAAAAAAATTTATCAATTTTTTAATTTTGCAAAAATTTTGCATTAACATCTCATTTGTTATAAACATTCTAATTAAAATAAACCGTTTACATACCTATAATTGATCAATTCTCGTAGAGCATCATATTCCTGCATGTTTTATTTTACTACTCATGACTATTAAAGCAATGAATTTAATTTGAAAAATACAGATTGAAAATTTTAATTTAAAAATTTTAATAAATAAAAGGGGCGAATGTGGAGTAAAATAAGCACTTTTTAAAGAACAGATGTTGTAAATAAACACATGCATATTTAATAGCCCAAATGAATAATTTAAAATTCAATTAACTTTTTATTGCCCAAAGGTATTGTTTGTTGAAAGGTAAAGTTGTATATATATATAGAAAGAGTAATTTGAGCATAGTTTTGTTTGGAGCATTTCCCTAAAAAATATTCAACATTGGCATTGAATTTCTATACTTCGACTTTAAGCTCATTCTAATATGGAGCACAATTGTGAGAAGCAAAATTTCAATGAAAACAAATGTATTTCTAATTTTTATAAACATTTTTTTCATATTTCCTTGAATCTTTTACTAAAATGCAAAAATACAAAAATTTAAAGACTAACACAACAACAAATTGTTTAATTGTTGCCACAAGACAATATGTAGGTAGTATGCATATTGTACATAAGTCGGCCAACTCTTGCCAGTACTCAGTTACACATTATATCCAAACAAAATGTACATACTCGTACATACATGTGGATATATTTATTAATATACTTATATTTATTTTTGCATCGAAGTGTGTATAAATCTGTTGCTTCTCGTTTGCAAACAACCTCAACAACCGGATATTATAAAGTTGTCAGCATGTTTAAGTGTTACCAGCACTACAAAACACAAAGCCTTAGAAGAACTCATACACACAAATGTTTCTACATACTTCTATGTCTGTACTTGGAAAAATGATTTGATGTTTTTCACAGCAAATGAATTCTATGTAAGAAAAAAAATAAAACTTAATATGGCTTATAAATACATATGAATAGAATATAAATAAATCTACATCTAAAAATCTTCATGCTCATAAATTCATTTTTTTTACTATTTTTAATATGTTTCAAATTGTTGTGGAATTTCCGTAGAGTTGAATACACACAACATCCAAAAAATATATAAGGCTTCCTTATAAAAATGTCCAGTCTTAAGAAAGGCTTGTTCATTTTTCAAAATTGAAAAAAAAATTTTCATAAGCGAATGTGTGACAAAAGAAGTTGGAATAAATTTTTTTATATTGAAAGTGAATGCATGAATGCAAGTTTTTGTAAGTTTTAATCTTATAAAACTAGTTGAGATTAAATTATCTTTAGAAACATTTCACAGTTTTCGTGAAATAGTTGAGCCGTCTGACCTTAGCCTAATAAATTTATATCAAAAGGCGTTTGTTTGTGTTAGTTAGAAATATATAAATGCACTTTTTATTATCTGTGCAATTTATTAGTGTAACTAAGTTATATTTTTTTTTACTTTTTGTTAATAAAAAATATAAAAGGCAATTATCAAGTTTTTGACATACATACCGACCGGGTGGTCCAAATATATGTATTTTTTACAATTTAGTTAATTGATTTACTTAAACTTAATTACTTTTGGTACATTATGGATTCATTAGAAAAAACAAATATTCCAATTATTTATGGAACACGATTTATTCATGTGACTGCAGCGGCTGGCTTTCCCATTTTCTTGTCTTTCGAGTCAAATTTTCCAAACTTTGTTTATGATTTCTGGTTCTATCTCACGAATAGCTCGAAGGATATTTGCCTTAAGGGTATGTATTGTTTCTGGATTATTCGCATATCATTGGTCTTTAACGGCACAATTCAGGAAAAAGTCGAAAGATGTCTAATAACATAATTACCGAACTTAATGCCCAAAATATCGATTGGTTGATGATGTATGTACGTGACAGGTTGCGCGAACCTGCTGAAACCAAATATTATTCGAGCTCATATCTTCCATTTTAGGCCATAAAAAGTCCGTAATTATGAGTCAGTAGTAGAGTAGTAGTTCGCGTGATTACGCATTATCGTGATTAGTTTTTTGTTTCAACCACAAGAGCCTGAACGTACGTATGAAAAAATAGAGCGTTAATAAGCGTGCATGAGTAGTTTTTTGGCGTGATTTTTTCGTGATATTTTTTTTGCGTCATAAAAATTGCGACTGTTTAATTTTTTAATTTTTTTTATCATTTTATAGTTTTTTTTTAGTATTGAGGTTGAGTAATAGTGATTATGACTACCTTTTTTCTACTCACGTGTGCGTGCATCAAAGAGCGTGAGCGACAAGTCACTCTCAATATCTTCCCTACTCTGCAGTAAACGCCATTGACTCAAATGAGATGGTGTAGCGACCTCGAAATCAGATCTGCTAGTCTGATGAAAAATAAATTGTTCCAAAATAGTACTCTCTTAATAAAAAAATAACGAATTTATCGAAAAAATTTCTTAAATTAAGAAGAAGCGGGTAAACTCAGATTTTAACTCAAGCTAAAGAATTCATTTCTATATAATTCTTAATAAAATTATTTATTTTGATTGTTTGTTAATGTAAGAATTTACAAAATAAAAATAAAATAATGAAACTATCCGCTTATGTGTGCTCTATGAAGTCATGATATGGATTAGTTTTTGGGTTAGTCCGATTTAATGGACTACATAGTCCAGCTGTAGGGAATCGGAGTGATAAATGAGCCATTTTAATGAATTTACTTGGACTAGTTCTGGACTACTCTTGACCCCTTATGGAGTATGCGGAATTTTTAATAAGAATTTTATATCCGTGTTTGTAAATTAGAGGCTAAGTTTAATTTATTACAAATAGTTTAGCAGTGTTGCCAGGAGCTGGAACAAAAAATGACTGAATCGGCCATATAATAAAAGCTAAAAAAGCTATAAAATATTTGTAATAATTAAACGTTTAATGTATAAAATATTGTTAAGAGTTATTGAAACAAATACACTTCAAGTACATAAAAAAAGAAGATAATAAAAGTAACATAGTATAAGGGAAATCAGAGGATTCCCCATTTCTCGTCGATCTTTGGAATTTTGTATTCCACAAATGACACGTGAAAATTTTCCGGACCGCGGGAGTTCTCGAAGAGGCGATTACAATTGTCCAGCACTATCGTGTAATTCAACCATTAGACTTTTTATTTGTATATGCCAATTGCCAACAATCGCGATTAATCGGTTCAAAACCTCAAAGATAGATTCGTGAAGTCGTCGAGGACATTCAGCAGCAAATGTGCAAATTGGTGATGAAAAATTTCATGAGAAGAACTTTGGCGATCATTTTACTGATATTGTTTTCAATTATGAATTAAAGAAACATCAGATGAATTTGCTTAAAAATACCCTTTTTAGATATCAAAATGAAACTTATTATTTGATGATCCCATATAGAGGAAAATTCTAGATGAACCAAATCAAGAACAGATTTTTTTTAGCGCAATCTCAAATTGTCAGACCTCCATCCGAAACACAAATGTGGACCTCATCCAACATTTGTCCATTTCTAACTTAAAAGCTTTCGCCACAGGATTTCAATGAGTGTAATTTTGTCTTCAGTGTACTTACGTTTGTACATTGGATTAATTTGTTAATGTTTCAAGATAATTTTATGGGTTCAGTTGAAGATAAAAGTTCAGCCTTTTTGAGGCTCAAGGAGACTAAATATAAAATAAAAAATATGCTAAAAAAGCCAAGAAGCTAAAACGTAGACTTCGAGGCTAAAATACAAGAAAGGGGGCTAAACTGACATCACTGTAGCTTAGTGACATGTCCAGGCGATGCCCAATCTAAAATTTTTGGGAGCTTTTGTGTGGAAAATTGTATGTATGTATATGATAACAAAACTTTTTAAAGCAACTCCATTTAAATAATAGATATTTTCATAGTTTTTGAGGAGAAGTATCCTATTTTCGTCCTCCTGCAACCGCGCCATGATCTGTCATAGGTTATAACCATACCAAGATCACTAACAGATTTCATATAATTTGCTTGAACTCCAACTGATCCCAAGAAAACAATCACGTGCCATATATTGTGTCAGCCCTCTTCCTCGATGATTATGTTCTTGTGAGCATGCAAAGGTGCGAGTCAAAAATAACTCACAATCCATCTCTACATCATAAATACTTTTTGCTCTATTTCGTGTTTAAATTTCTTAACTAAATATAGAAAATTATGTATGTGTATGACATTGCGCTTCTTCATTTACGCACGTCAGTCACACTGTTCACAAGAAACAATAAAATATGTTATTTTCAGTGTCACACCATTTGACATTTCATTTATGTAAGAGAATTTTAAATTTACTTAAACATTTATCATGCATTCTTAGAAAATTAAAGATAACTGTGAGTGGGTGTTTTTAATTTAAATGATTTGCGATTTTTTCAAGCTGCTCAGTATCACGTTCGTAAGTACGTATGTAGCCAGTATTTTCTCAAAAGTAACGTGTTTATGGATATAAATATTTACAAGATACGACCACAACGAATAATGGTATCAGCAGTATTATATGAAGAACATAAATTATGTTTTGTTGAGTTGCACCGAATACGAATAGTCGGTACTAACAGACCTTATTTAGGTTTCAATGAACTTCATATAGAAAAGAACAAGAAACGAAGTGAGATCGAAAAACGTACTTTTTCAGGTCTGTGCCTTGGTACCGCGAAACAGGCACAATAAATGTTTAATACGATTTGTGAAACAATGACACAACAAATGGACATTGCATAAAACAATTTGCAGGTATATAAAACTTTTCTTCGACACGGTATTGCTGACTAAAAATATTAAATAATAAATCTCTTACCATATCCTTTCGTCTTTGTTGTTTTTCCCTTTTCGTGCAAAAAGTCAGAGTGTTTTGCTACTTTTAGACTAATCTTTAAATGCTTCCATACCTAATATTATCTATTAGTATTTTTTTAAAAACAATCTCGATATTTTAATATATTCAGTATCAAATTCTCTAAAATAGAGACTTTTACATGCAAATTTATAAAGCAATTTTAAAAACAATCGGTCTGTCTAAACTTTCGAATTAATGCTCTTTCTGTAATTTTTAGCCAGTATATCATTCTGTTACAAACGCAATGAATAATTAAAACTATTGCCAGTCTTATGTATATATATATATTTACATATAAAACATAGAATTTTATTCATAACATCATAAATGTTGTTATAGGATTCATTTTATGTCATTTCTTTCTACAGGGTGGCAGGCGGCAGCATGTCAGACTCATAAACACTTTCATAAAAATTTGTAGGTGTCTTGTATATTTCGGGATTGTTACGTTTTTCATTCATGTGTGAATGAATGTATTGATATCAGTTTTCGTACGGGTGCATGTGTGAAGTGAATGGCTTTGACAATTATGGCTGTGTCGATTTCAATGTCTGTCAGTACGTCTGCTTTTCTGAATGACTGTTTATTATTTGATTGCAAAGAGATATGATTTTGTTCGAGTATAAGTGTTGACACTGGCGTTTTCATTTCTTTTTTTATTATTATTTTTGTTGTTATAATTGGCTGTATATGGTACATGCAATATTCACCCTGACATTCATGTATTTTTGTTTTGTTTTCTTTCCAGTTTTTTTTAGACTTGCTATTTTTGTGCTGAGTTTGGTAATAAAAATATTTAATTTAGTTGCCACATTGGCATGTTAACATTACAAATATTGTTGTCATTGTTGTTACGAGCGATATTTTGGATGCCAGTTCCAAAATACACAAGCAAATGCTTTTATTGTAATAATTTTACATACATTTTATGAGTTTAATTTATATGCATAGATTTTGATTAAACAACATTTTTGTTTCAGCTTTGCTTCGTATATGCAGTTTATAAATTAAAACCAAATAAGACAAGGTGTTATTTTCATTCTTAATGAATTAAAGTTAAAATAATTTTGTATATTAATTAATTATCCATTTCACAATTTTTAATGAATTTTATTTTGTTCAGAATTTTTGCAACAAGTTGTTGTTTTACTAATTAATTATAATCCTTTTGGTTTTATAATTAATTAATTAATATTCATGTTGATATTGTATACGTAGTTATTTAATTAATTATTTCAGAAAAATATAAATAAAATGAGAAATTATATAAATGCGTATGAAGTAGTGATGTAACAAATATATAACTTTTAAGTAATCGCGAATACGAATTATGAGCCAGTAATTTCAAACTTAGTTGAAAATAAAATCTCTTTTGAATAACAATAAATTAAATAATTTATCAGACTTCTATCGGTATTTATATTCTGAGAGGAATAAACCACTTTCTTCTCTTTCAAAAGCTCATAGTGATTTCTATGGATAACACCACTTAAACCACAAATTATTACCTTTCTGGCATAACAGGAAGGGCAAAATCCAGCTGCGCTACAGTCCGTAAAGTCAGCAACTGTGGAAAAAGCCAACGTGAATGAAACAAAACTTTTACCTTTTCAACAAACTAATTCAAATTGCAAAAATGTTGCGTTAGCAAGAAAAGTTCGATTGCTTTTTAAAGATTGAATTTTAAATTGTCAGCACTTCACTTTGCTTACCATGTCCGCTTACAAATAAAGACCACTAATCTCACTATTAACAAACCATTGAATGAAAATTATATGTCTGCACAGAAAAAAATTAAATTTATTAATTTTGTCAAAGTTACGACTAATAATAAATTAAAAATAGATATTTTCTTACACTTTTCGTCTGTTCCAATCAAGAGTGAAGTTTCTCGAAGAAATCATAATGAAACTGTTTGGTATCGTAGTGAAAGATATAAAGTGTAAAAAATATATAAAAGTAATTGATATTAGCATTAGCAGTTCTTGTAAGTGTTTTGATATGACTTATATTAGCAGGGATAGATAAACATAAAAGCACAAATGAAATTTAAAAAAAAAACAAACAACATACATATAACAAACAATAAAAACAATTAAACAAAATTAAATTACTTAAAGTGCTTACCTGCGAAAAAACAATTGACTTCGTTTCTGCAAAGAAACAAAAAATAACAAATTTACTGAATAAGAGCAAACATTTAAAGAAATTTGTATTTTTATGTTTAAGAGCGTCAAAAGTTATTAAAATTGTCGAAACACCAAAATTTATTTTCAAAAACAAAAATCTTTGTTAGTTAATTCTATATCAATTAATTTTTCTCATTGACTGTATTTCATTGAATTACAACGACCCCTTTGAAGATGCGAATTTACCATTTTAATTTATATTTAAGAGCTCGATAATAAATCTTATTTTTACTTCTTACGTTAGTACTGTTGTTCTTCATTTGAATTATTATGTTGCTACCATATTCTAGAATAATCATCTTAAGACACGTACATTAAAACACAATGTCTTCCTATTTCGATAGACGAAATATTTAGTAATCAATTGAAATATCTATTCATTAAATCAACAGAAAATGTCAATTGCCTTAAGTGACAAAACACTTAAGAAACCAATTGAGAAAATATCAATGTGTTGGCATTCAATACACTCGAACAAAAGTACAAATAATGCACATTGAAAGCAACTAAAAGAGACATGCAAAAACCCTTATTCTTATCGATAGATACAAATTAAATGTTGTTGTTTTTATTTTTGGAATTCAAACTGAGAACAATTGTGTAAAAAGGGTGACAAAAGTCTAAGAATAAGAAAATTCACGTATTTTTTAAATATGAAGTGAATAAGATGACACCAGAGAAGGAAAAGACTGTAATCCTGTAACTTCGGAAGCAAATAGTGATATTTGGTGCGGATTTGAAGGTGGCGGTATCATTGGACCATATATCTTGAAACATGAAGTTGATGAGTTCATCTCCATCAAAAAGTGGTACCACAGATCTATAACCAACAATTTGTGTTGCCCCAATTTTAATTGTATTCACGTAGGCCATATAAAGTTTCAGCAGGATATGCCACACAGCGAACGCAGCAGTTCACATTCGGTTTGAACGATTTGAGGTTACGGTTATCACTCACAGAGAAGCTGTTAATTGGCAACTACGATTGCTTGAAGACTCAAGTTCAACTGGATCAGTGTAAATTTTTAATTTACAGTTCGGTCTTAAAACCAATGAAGCATTATATAAGTTTGGAAAAGTTCACGGGTAATTAGTGCATCAAGCATCACAGTGGATATATATGCGCAGCTTTAGTAAATTTTGCAAAAACATGAATATATTTGCGAAATGTTACAACTTGATACGCTTATTTATTTATTGCAATCGCTACTTTTCAAAACAATTTATTTCCCTACAACCAATAGAATACATCTCTCTCCATGCGTACGTATCCTTACAGAAATTGACCTTTAAAAATCCACGAATTGGGAATATAAACAACAAAAAGTTAAATAAAAGATATTGAAATTATTGCAATATTTTGCTAACTACTTTTTTTTCAATTTAAATTTGTATTTAAAAAAATCCGGATTAATATAAATAAATTCCTATGCAAAATAAAAAGATTATATTGAAAGGTACGTAGATGATACAAGGTAACAAGTTTTATTCAAAGCTGTTCAATGCCTAAAGCATTTCGTACCGTAGAGGAAAGTACTCAGGCTTTATTTATACATGTTGTGAGTGTGTTGTAGAGCTTAATACTTATAAAAGATATCAATGTTCGCTTGATTTGGCAAACAATTTGAATCAATTTGTTTTATTTGTTGTTGTAGTTTTTGTTTGTGATTGCAATAGATAAAGTTTTACTAATAAAATGCCATATGTTGTAAAACTTTTGTATTGGCTTTATGCAAAGAATATATTCTAACAAATTGGTATATGTTTTTACTTTACTTTTCCATCAGCATTCATATGCTGCCGTTCTTTAAATTTAGTATGTGAGTAAGATTATACAGTTCAATAAAAGGGATACCAAGTAATTGTTGATGATGCATCAGAGCATATTACTGGATTACTGGGTAACTACTAACTTCTTAAAATACGTGCATATATCTCTGTCTCAGCCAACTGTACTGGAAAAAAATTTTGAAAATAGCTTATTAAAAATGGAAATCTATAATTTTTACAGATTTTTAACAATCCGGCTAATGTCGCCCTCAAGAGCAAAACAGTAATATTTTTCATTTCTTTCCTTCTTCTTTCCTTCCTTTTCTTTTTTAAATCATTCAAGGATATTGAATTTTTTATTTCTAATATTCCGTTTACTTTTCCAAATGCTAAAAATAGGCTCAGCACCATTTTTCGAAAGAAAAGGATGCGGGACGATTCCAGCTCTCAACAATATTAATGTTAATGCACATCATACGTTCATACGTTTCAGGAGGTAATGTGCACAAGAGTAGAGTTATCCTGGATAAAACATGGTGTTTTTTGCCACATGTTCATGTTACAGAACCGCTCAACACCGTTTTCGGAAAAAATATGTAGTATAATTTTATAAAATAAGTCTCGTGAGACCAGTGAAATGCTTAAAAATAATATATGTACCTATAACTATCAAATTATGCCATTTTATGCTAAAACTCTTTAGACAGAATTTTTGGATATTTCGTAGCAGCTGCTGTACAAAAAGTTATTTAAACTAAACTGAACGATTTGTGTGTAATGTTGACGTGCGCACTTTAACGTCTCGAGCCTGCTTTAAGATGACGACAAGATATGTCCAAGAGCACGAAAAAGTAGATACATATGTCAATTTAGCCGAACAGTTCGCATGTGGAATAAACTTCCTGCAGAGGTCTTTCCTGTTACTTTTAATGTGGGAAAATTCAAATCGAACGTCCACAGACACTACTCCCTTTATCCTCCTTCCCATAACCAATTTTCCTAGTTCCGGCACAATGCATTGCATATGTAGGGGTCATCCCCTGAGTGCTGGTCCAAGTTAAAAAAAAAAAAAAAAAAAAAATTCAATCTATGGTTTTCATATTTCTCGCACTTATTCGTTTCCCGGGAAATAAATAAATTGCCGGAAATCGAAGAAATTTAGGATATACATATTTACCAAAAATTTTAATTTTCCAGAATTCTTGATTTTAATTTAAAGCTACGTGCAAACAAAAACTAGATCATTTTATATTTTTACTTGAGCTTTCTTTTAAAAGTGTTTTATAAACAAAAGCCTTTCTGAAGAAATTAGAGTAAAAAAATTAATTCAACAAGAAATTCAAAGTAATACCAATAAAAAAATTAAATATGTAATTTACTTTTAATATTTAAAATATATTTATTGAAAAAAGCATCAATTTGAATAAGTAAAAAAGAAAACATGTTTAAGTCAAATCATCAGATATTTATTAAGTTGTAAAAAGAAGGGCATGCCATTAATAATGGAATTCAATATCAGCCAAAAGACCGCCACGACTACGGCGAAAGGTCGTATTCTTTTCATGAAATTTTTCATCACCACTCCACTCTTTTGCGGTTGGATGTCCTCGTTATCTTTTTCTTAAATCGATTGTGGGTCACTGGCAAGTGGTAAACCACAAGATCTCGGTGGTCAAATGTGATTGCTTCTTCGAGAAATCTCGCGGTAATCATTACTATTGTGGCACGTAGCGCTGTCTTTCTGTTAATAAGCCTACAATGTCTACATCCATTACCTTCCAATAGCAATCACTTATTTTTGAAAAAGTAAGGTACAATGATCCCTCCAGTCTAAAAACCCTCACCATTTCGATTCTTCACATAAGTAACTCGAATTTTTTCACGAGTTTCACAATTTTATTAACTTGAATACGTTGTTGAAGCATATATCGTTTTATTCGTTGTATTGCCAAAATGGCGGTTTTCCCTTTATATTTGGATATATTATTTTGTCATTAGCGACAAGTCAATTAAAAAAATCATCAGTGGCTTTTTTAGCTGAAAAGTACCTTAAATGCCGGACGTTCAGCGTGTTACCCATAAAATATCGAAAAAAATATCATAAAATAGAATAACACGTCGGATTCTACTCTACAAGAAATAAAATATTTAAAGAGTTGACTGAGTTTTGTTTACAAATATTATGTATATCATGGTCTAACGTAGAATTTTAGAAATCGATTGCAAACTGAAATGGTGAATGCTATTTTAACAGTAATCTAAGCAAAACTTGAGAAAAACTCTTTTACCTCATTTTATTCATAATATTGCTTTTTGATAGGTATGGACTTCGACATCATAGAAAGTGTTGCTTCGACTATAAGACTCCAATATAATTTTTCATTTAATTGGAATATCTAATATTTATTCATGTTCCAGAAATGATACCGAAGTGGTTTATTTATAAAATAATTTTTAATAAGTTTGCGTTATGAAAACTGATTTCTATAAACAAAAAGTATTCTTTATTCATAAATAAATATATGTGTTCATATGTATGTTTTATAAGATTTATCGCATTCTATTTTTTTACCTTTAAGCCTTTAAAAAAGAAATAAATTGTTTATTAGAAATTTCGCGGTTTTATTAATGTTTATTTTTACTCTGTCCGAGGTTTTTATTGAGTTTTCGGGAGCTATCTGGCAAGAACTGGCTACAACATTTTGGCAACACCGATATTAATGTTTAAAAAAATGATTGTTGTCGTCAAAAAAATATTTAGTTTGTTTTATAAAATATATGTATGTAGTCTACATAAATTTACATACATAAATATGTACATACATATATAAATACGAGTATATATGATTGAACGTAATTTTTATCGAAATTTTAAGGAAACTTTTTCGTGGTTAAAGAAGAAGAAGAAGAAGAATTTTTTTTAATAAAGATATTTTTAATCCCGAAAGTTGCCGCATAAAATTTCCGGGAAAGCGGGAAAAGGAAATAAGCGTAAGTCCTTGTAATTCTTAAATACAGTCGCTTAAGAGTGCTTATTGGTGGGAGAAATCAACAAGATATTTTTCTAAAATTTTAAAATAATTATTGTTAAATATAAGTGTGAAGATGTCACAAAAGTATATGATATGTTTTTTAAGAAGAAAAAGTTGCAGCTCTTCAAAAACGAGAAGATTCAGTCGGCCACATGCGACTCGACGAGAGTTAAATATCTTAAATGGGGAGCGAGTGCACAAAAACAGACAAATTTGTTTTGTTTTGACAAAATTTGTAGAGACTGCATATTCGTTCCTTTTTTTAATTACATCGCTCGAAACAGTTTTCGAATTTAAGCTCTAAGTCAAAATTTGTATTAAAATTCGCCTTTGAAGAAACCCCTTGATCGCAAAAGCATGTAAGATCATCAAATCTGATCTATCAAAAACATACTATATTTTTATTTTTTTTTATTGAATCAGAATTTACGCATTAAAACAGGAACTCAGCATATTTCGTTGTAAAAATTTGGCTGTGAGTAATATTTCGAGCTTTAAAATACACGTATAACAATTTGCCCTCAAATAGTCCAAGGACTAAATAACTACGTTATAGAAAACTGCGCATTAACTAAAGAGAAGTTATTATCGTTGCTTAAAACCATTTCCATCTGCAGAGCACTCATTCAACTGATTTGAATTGAGAATATTTAGGCGAGGAAGATATGAATCTTCTTGTTATAAAGAGCAAAAGATCTAATTTAGTTTATGTTACGTTAGTTGAGGAAAATTAGGGCCAATAAAGCGATTGTGATATCCTTCTATGCGATCTGATTCATCGACTTTTAAATAAATTTCTCAACCTTAGTGTTATACTACCATTTGTTGATCTATCTGAAGTCCATGATGAGCTGTTGCATCTGATAGAATCTTATTTGCATCAACTGAGCTAGGCCTAATTTTTAGTTTGATTTTACCTTCGGTCACAAACGCTTACTCTCCCAATAACGTGGTGGTAACTCTGTGTTAACAAAAAAATATATTTTCAGTTGAAGTGTCGTTATCGAGAAAATTATATGGTACAAATGTTTATTTTATGAACGTGTAAACGTGTTATTGTTTCGCTCCAATATCCTCCTGTTTATTAGTACTTGTATATCAAGAACTGTTTGTCATTCCATCCGCTTGAATATGTTTTTGTTTCATAATAACTACTTAGGTAAAATTATATGTTGAAAAAGTATTTACTGATGTGGGGTCTAAATAAAATATAAAATAATACAAAGAAATGGCAATCAACTTAATTTGGTTTTCGATTGCTTGTTCGTTCGTTGGTTTGGTTGTCATGTCGGTTTCATTTTCAACATACAAATATTTTACCGGCGCCATTGTCCTTGTAGGAAATGTACACAAGTATCTACAGGCACCATTTAGAGTTTAGTTAGATCCTTTAGTAGTAAAAAGTTTTATACAAACTACAATCTAAAGTATTTTTAAACGTTTTTTACTTTCGTCGTCATCGAGACGTATAAAACTTTCTAAATTCTTGCTCCTTTATAAGCTGTTGTCAACGTTTCCTTTTGGTTTTTGCTTGGTTATTGTTTTTCTCTTACCATTTTTAGAGATACATACTTCGAAAGTAAAGTGATGGACACTTTTTCTTCGAAAATACATATAATTTTCTTCTACTTCTTTAGAAACAGTTTTTTGTATTTTTATATGGATTTATACTAGCACCACCGTGGTTAGTTGATTGTTGACTCTTTACAAGCAATTTAAGCTTCTCTTTTGAGGGTTTCATTTTGCTTTTGTCTAGCTTTATTCAACTCTTTATATGTGTGAATGGAAAACACTATGGGTAATAATTTATAAAGTTTGAGTAGCATAAAAATTTTTCAGCAAAAGCTTTCAAACACAGAACAGAAAAGATGGAACCGTGCGAATGAAGAAAAGATTTGCTAACAAAAATTATCGATTCATGACATAGGCGGCACTTTTCCCCCCTTTTATTTATTCCACTTGGGAACGTAGGGCTGTTGCAAGAAAATTCCATCTTATTTTATTATTATAATATATTTTTACTTCACTCCATGTTTTTTTCAGTTCAGTAAAAACTGTTCCTTGCCATGTTTTATTTGGTCGTCCTCAAGTACGGCTCCCCTGCGGGTTCCATTCTAATAGGCGGCCCTTATCTGTGATTAAATTGTCACTGAAGTTTCATTTTTATTTCAATAACGTGAGTTGTGTTAGCCTTATATTATTAAATAGTAGCATGTCATTTCACGTAGACTTTCAACTTTAAATATTTTCAATTGAGACTTGAACGATGCATAATTGATAAGTCGGAAAATCGCTATTTGGATTAAGTACCTCATAATGAATGTTGAAATGAAAAATACACAGATTTCCAACAATTTCTTCAGCAAACCGTGCAAATCGGAATTATGCAAAAGTCGTATAATTTTGGAATTATTTCAATGTTTTAATTTTGCTTTTATACCATTGTGCAATGTTATGAATTTCTCTAAAAATTGTTCCTTCATTTATTTATTTAAGCCAAATAAAGCCCTTCTATTCAGCATGGTATGAGTATCTTATTTAGTCAGCATCCTGTTTATTTGAAAAAAAAAATCTAATAAATATTTGCCATATCTTTTTCTCATATTGTTACTTTTTGTTTTCTCCCAAAAGAATAAGAGCAATTTTTTTTAAACTTCGTTTGTCTAACTTGTAAATATAATTTATGCATTACTTTATTTGGGACTTGTACTAGTAAACTTCTATATTTTGTGTGTATGTGTGTGTGTGCGCTTGTACTCAGGCTCTTGATACCGAGTTCTTCTACAGTTATAAAATAAAATATATACCAAAAATGTGATTGTTTGTGTAAGATTGAATGAAAGTGCGGTAATGTCTGTCTACTCTTAGTATACAATTTCCTAACTTTGCTGCTGCTATCATTGATTTTAAAGCCAATCTATGTTAACGTTGTTATTTGATTTTCATCTCTTTTTTTTTACTTTTTGAAGAAAGAAAATCTCTATTTTTTCTACTTGATGTAACGTTTAAATAAAATTTCAAATTGTATTTACTTACAAGGTACACGTAAGTAAGTAAATTGATTTTGTTGTCAATGTCGTTGATTTTCATATACTAAATATATATCACTGGTTCAAAATATATTTTCATCTTGGATGTTTTCCACCACAAGATAAAAAGTGAAATAAAAAAAGATTCGAACCTTATTGGCAGTATGCGTTGAAGGATGGGAATCGATATTTTACCTTTTCATCAATGATACTTGTAATTGTGTATATGTAAGTTTATTGGTGTTAATTTAATGACAGAACCTATATTCATACTACTTTACCTGAGCGGTAATAATATGAAATAACCCAAAATTTATTTTAAGTGTGTTAAGATTTTGCAAAAGTTGGGCAATATTTATAATCTGCTAATCTGCAGATAGATGAATTTAAAACTGATTTTCATAATTTACTTTAAGTCTATGATAACCATTAAATACAATTTATACAGGCTGGATAGGAAAATATAATGAGAAAAATAGCATGTGCCGAACTACTTCTCTGCTGATTGAGATGTTCTGGTAGCAACTGAAAACGTTTACCATCTATTAACATCAATGTCAGTATGAACTTTAAAAAATCTGGGAAAATGAACATGTAAATTTTTAAAAGTAGCTTTTGTTATGAAAAAAAACCAACAAAAACTTTGAAAGGAAAGTCACTTTTACTACTTCTACTTTAACGTTTTAAATAATTATTTGAACATGACGTTATCATTTCAAGCAACCACTTACCTTGTATTACAAATAAATAAATAATTAAAAATTTCAATACTTAGAACTCATTATATACACAAAACACAATAAAAATTAAATGTCTACTGTCTGTCTGTATTGAAATCGTACTTTTGAAGGAAATTTTATATTTGATGTCAAGCGTTTCAATCACTGGTCTACTGCACAACTATTTTATTGCCGTACAGTACAAACAATAAAATAAAAAACTGAAGGTTTTGACATGGATTGAAAAGCCAACCATCTATATGATATGTACATGCTCTATTAATGCGGTAATTAGTTATATAACTACTGTAATGGAATGCAGACGATAAGCAGTTTACGTCTTAATAGAATTCGTTACCAAGTTTTTGCTGGGAAATGATTTTTCTTATTTATTTTTTTACTTTTGCTCTGCAATATCATATTTAAGACATTTTTATGTGTTGCAAAAGCTTAGTAACAAATAAGCTAAGCCTCCAAGATGCTTTATGTCTTTAAATTTCCTTAAAATATTTGCTTATGTATGTATATACATAATATACATCAAATTCTATTACTTAAGAGTTCACATGTTTAGTGAGTACTTTATGAAATAGCATATAACATTCTTATCAAAATCATGGATTTTCTAATTTAATTTTCTTAACTGACACAAACAAAAGAATGCTAAGGACAATAATCCTTTACGCCATTGTAGACTATATGTATGTATAGTATATATGAATGCCTTAATGTTTGCATGGCTGTGTAAGTATAAGTTGTTGCAAGTAGGCTTTAGCCTTCTCACCTTTGTAAATATGAAATGGTTCATCATATTTAAGCATCAAAGTATAAACCAACTGATTATAAAAAATAAAGCTCAAGTGAAATGTACTTCTGAAATATTAATACATATTAAGTTCAAGTAAGAGTAAGAAATACAAAATAAATAAAAGAATTTTATTCAAAGTAGAACGAAGACCTGATTAAATTGAATGAATGTACAACAACAAAAGAAATAAAAATACACTAATTTAAGCCTAGTTGTTGCTACATTTCACATTACAGCTGTTATAGTTGCAGCTGTACAGTCTGAATGCATGAGACTGTGTGTATGAACATAAATAGTTACGCTGAAATTGTAAATTTTGCCCTTGGCTCTGTATGGTTGGTTTATAAAAAATATATAATAAAAAAATATTTATTTTTATAGAAATAAAATCTTTTATATAATGCTCAGTTATAATTTTTTGCGCCATTCTCTTTTATTTTTTTATTTTTTTTTTCTTTGCTTTGCTAAAAATTCTTTTAAATAAGCTTTTTAAAAATGTTTTACACTTGTTTCAGTATACGTACATTTTCAATGTTTTTTGCATCAGCTTGTTATTTGTGTTATAATAAATTTGCTGTATGTTTCACAACATGATGAATTCACGCTGCTTTGAAAAATTATACACAACATAAATTTGTAACAACGGCTTTCAACCCCAAAATAGGGGGAGGAGGAAAATATTATGAAAAACATTTTGGTAATATAAAATCCTAGATCATAAAATCAACAAAAGGATGGTAACAAAAAGTATTTTCATAATATATGAAATTCAACCAGGAAGCCAAGTATTAAATTATTGGTCTAAAAATGTTTGCTTGTAGGCATTACACCCATAAGAGAGACCAAAAGTATATTTTTTATGTTCCGAAATTTTAAATTTAGATAAACGGGATGCAAGTAAATGATTGGAAAACTCAATAGCCACAAATATATCCGCTATTTTCATCACCAGTAAAACCTTTGCTAAAATGCTAAGAAACATATAAAGTACATACTTCTAATTCGGTGTTTTAACTCTTTACTTCAAAATCGCATTGTCATTGGAGGCAAGTACTAACCAACTCTGATTACAAATGATGACTTAAAAATTTCAATACTTAGAAGCCACTGAATATGCAAAACATCAAAAAGTTAAATGTTTATTATGAGTATTGAACTCGTTCTGCTTAAAAGACTCGATTTTTACTTGCGTTAGAAACTTGTTTTCACGAGCACACACCCTATGAAAAAGAAAAATACATGCTTTTGTAAGGAATTGAACAGCCGACTATCTGCATGATAAGAGCATGCTCTACCACTGCACCAGTAAGAGAATAATTTACTTTCTTATTAACTAGTAAGTAGCTATATAACTACTATAAAGTAATGCAGCTTGTGTTGAAAAGTATGTTGTTCTTAGTAGAAGTAATTATCAAGATTTTATTCCTTCGTATTTCCCTGCGAAAAGAGAAATTCAGAATATAGTCTCTCTTTATTTGAATAAATTGAAGATTTTTTAGTATACAGATTTTTCATATTAAATTTAAGATTTTACAAATCAAATGAAAACTTTTCTATATGAGTTCATGGTCTCAAAAATCAAGTTTGGAATTTTTCAAACAAAAATCCGGATTGTAAAACTCCAAATCACAGACTTTTTTCAAAATGAGTGCAGGATGTTTATTAATAAGCAGCTGAAAAAATAGAAAAAAGTAAAATTTTTTTAATAATTATATAATTAATATTGTGAGTTTAATTAACGAAAAACCAAAACATTACTTGAAAGTTGTACAAAAAAGATGAATATAAAAATAAAGGATATGGAGGCTACTTAAAATTGTGAACCAATTTTAGTCCATTTTGACAAATATGTTTCGTAGGGGCTCAAATAATGTAAACAAAGTTTTCACGTTTTTAATTGTCAACGTGTCTTCCAGAAAGTGCAGACGTGGAGCATCCACGAACAATGCTTAAAAACTAGAAAGACTCATTTATATCTAAATAGCAATAAAAATGATTTAAACGCAATCATGACCATTTAATTCATACTTATTTCAAGTACAATCTTTTTCGTGTTCAGTCTATCTGTGGCATCATGTTTAAAAATATAATAAAACGAAAATAAAGATCCACAGAAGAACAACAATAAAACACATTAAAAAGAAAAAAAAATAGCAAAAAATTTCATGTTAACAAAAGGACACTTAGGAAATAATGGTCAAAAGAAAAATAAAGCTACGAGGTAGACAATACAAAAATTAACATAAATGTGTTGATGCACACTTAATATATAATCCAGAATAAAAAATTAAAATTGCGCAAAAAATTTTGGAAGTGCTTCCAAGTAAAGCAAATATTTTTTAAATCGGTTCGTAAAGTGTTTGAGGACTAAAACTAAAAAAACGAAATTGGTTTAAATTCACAAAACTGTAGATTGGGGCCAAAACTTACACAGTACAACATTTTTCAGCTCATTGAATTGGCACTCAATTCTAAGAATTGCACGTGAAAGTAGTCTCAAAACTAAGAATTTCTGCATCATCCATTTTGTCTAGTTGGCTGCTACTTTCACGTACAATACTTAGAATTGAGTCCCAAAACCATGTGTTGTACTGTATTAGAAAAAACGCTTGAATTGCAAGAATGGAAACATTAAAAAATAGTGAGATTTTTTTACCATGCAGAGCTTCCTCCTAAGCTCAACCCCAGTAGTAGGTTCCAGCTTTCCAAGTTGAAAATTTTACTTCTTTGAGAACTTTTGCAGTATTAAATATTAAAAATTTTTCTACATTTTTTTACTACGATATCTCCAGAACCATTTAACCAATTGCAATATCTCTAGAGCAGATTAATGAATTTAAATCCAATTTGCTGAAGTCTACGTTGTTTTTTTTTTAAGTTTAACTGCTGGTTGGATTATGGAATTGAGAGGTTTAGTTGTTTAAAATTTATTGCAAAAAACATTTTTTCCACAACTTTATTTTTGAAAATTGTCATAATCTAGTCTGCATAATGCTGCGATTTTTGATAATAATTAAGCCGTTCAAGCGTACACACAAAAACACATACATACAAATATCCATCTGGCCATTCCCATCAAAATAGTCCCAATAAATTCCCATGACTTTTAAACCGTGAGATCTGTCCAAAACTCGATTTACGAAAATTGGGATGATATCAGTAACTTCCTATTTTTAATGGCGGTAAGATTTAAAACACGATATTAATAACAATATGTTGAAATTCACATAAATATAATAAAAATCTATCTCGTATTTGACGAAAATAAAGAAAAAGTTTTTCAAATTAGAAAGAAAAGCTCCAAAATAGTTTGAAAAAGCATAAAGAGAAAATTGAAAATAGAAATCCTTAATGTACAATACCCAGCAAAAAATTAGCATACCAATCATTAGTAAAATCATCGATGAACTGGTACACGTAGTTGTGATATGGACTTCACTGAGCCAAGGAGCTAAACGGTATAAGATGAAAAGGATGCAAGTATTTAACGTAGGTGACACATAATATTTTTAGATACACTTAAAACCAAAAAAAATCTTGCAAAATAAATTTGAAAAAGTGTTTTTCTTAAGTATTCCTTGCAAACATGTTGATTGGCTCATACAAGCAGGTTATACAGGACACCGCACAGTAGAATATAGCGATCACATTTGCTTACATACAAAATTAACTTCATAAGTACAAGTAGTTGCAATAACTGACCAATTACAAAAGGAAAGCATAAGTTATTCCTATTTTTATAGCAGTTAATTCATTCAAGTGCAACTTAAAGCACTCAATGAGCGCAATAGAATTACTTTCATAGAAAAGTGCATTTAAAATTTTAAATATTCATGAGTGGAGGAAAAAAACTAAAAACAGAAATTGCTCAAAGTTATTTCAAAAAGATTTTAAGTGAGTGTGAACAAAAAAAAATAATATCATATTTGCAAATAAAAAAGACAACAAGCAGAACGGCATAAAATTATTACAACCATGAACACAAAATTAACATAATTTTTTCTCTTCATTCTCTTCATTTATTTTTATGCTGTTAAAGAAAAAATAAAATAAAAGGAATGATATTTGCAGACACTGGACTTCAAACATAAAAATGAAAAAGCTAGTAGACCATTAATTTAATTTTTTATGTTTTGTTTGCTTAAGTAGTAGTACATATTATAGGCATATTACAAAAGGCAAGTAAGGAAAACAGTAGAAGGACTTAACAGTAGAAGGACTAAACAGTGCAGAAGCACAAATATAAAACAATGAAATTTAATTTATACAAGGATTTTACGAAAACTTCACCGAAAATGTCTAACGTAATCAGTACTAAATTAGCGGAATGCCAATTTTATTGATAAGATATAAAGTATCGGCTAAATGAGAAATTCTGTTGAACCCATATTAAAACGTTATATGTTTTATAGTGTCCCAAGTCAGTGCATTCCAAAATCAATAATGAAAAAGTATGATGTATTCTAAAAACTTCGTTCTTGAATTTAACCCGCCAGCAGGTTTTTCAACTCACGTTTTTTTGAAATGTGTTATTAATACTTCAATTTTTTAATTAATGCCCTTTGGGAATAAAACAACGATATGTAATCAATTTAAGCTTATTTTCAATATTATTCAAAAAACTGTTTTATTAGAACAGCGTCGTTAATAATTCATTTTTTAAATTAAGAAACAAATGAAAAATCACATACTTATAAAGGAAGATAACGTTTTTTAGTCTTTAGACATTCGAAACTTTTAGAAAATAAACAAAAATTGGTATCCTTAATTGAGCCTTACTAAATTACTCCTTGATTATTTTACTTACATACTCGGTGACACACGGTCTCACGCACCGGGTTAATAAAAAATACAAAATGCAAGCTCACTAAGCAGTTTCGTCGTGAGCAGCTACTTGAAATTGCAAAAAAAAAAATAACTGAGCATAATGTTATTCCGATTTCTTAACACACCCGGTCTCACCATTGGCGGGTTAAAGAGTACAAAAAAGCCCGAACTTGAAAACTAGCTTGAAAAAAAAATTTGCGAATGCTGAATTTAAGGGGCGTACACATCGTTCGACATACCGACAATTAATGCTAACCAAATAAAAACAGTATGCTTTTTGATCGGAAGAGGATGTGAATAGTGCTCATTCCCTTAAGATTTTCTGAATCTGACACTGACATCATCCAAAAGCAGTGATGCCCGCTGTGTAGGGAATCAATTGGGAAATTTCAAGTGTAGGGAAAAAGAACAGATATTGGACTTTGAGAGACATGTAGTGAATTTTCAAAACTTTGTTTTTTCCTTTTCTATCACTAAAGTGATAATATATAAATATATGGAAAACTAAATATAAAATATTTTTTATTGTTTTTAATAATAATTGTAATAATATATAATTTTGATACGCTATATATTTCATACAAATGAGAACTAACTTTAGAAAATAATATATGGAAACAATGGGAGGCATTGCCGGAATTTGTTTGCTTGGATATGGAATTTGAAAATTTTTTAATTTTATTTTGTTTTCCAGGTAAATTAGCACTTTTAAAAATATAAATTAAAATATTTTAATACAGTCGAACTTCCATAACTCGAACTTCCATAACTCAAAGTTCTCCATAACTCGACCAAAAAAAATAAACATGAACTCTCTAACTCGAAGAATTTTGCTTGTTTAAATGGTTTGTTGATTTTGTTTCTTAGTTATGGTTTTATTGTTTTACTCTCTTTTGTTGCTTGAGCTGGTTTTTATATTTCACTTGCTATTTTTGTTTATTGTTTTCGGGTAATTACAAATTTGTTTCTTCTTCTTTGCGTTAGTATCATAATTCGCGCTAGATGATAAATGTTGAAATCGATTTTTTTATTATTATGGGAACTAAACGTGTTTTACAATGCTTATCGATTGAAGAAAAATATAAACTTATAAAAGAAGTAGAAGATGGATTGAAGAAAAAGGCAAGCACAGTCTCAACAATTTTCAAAAATAAAGAATCAATTATAATTATTAACTCGTTTGAATCTGGATTTCGTTTATGTAGTAAAAGAGTTAAGACACCAAATTTCAAAATTGTTGACAGATGTTGAAATTGAAGCTGATGACGAAGCTTGGTTAAAAGCAAACAAAATATCTTCCAATGCTACTCTTAAGGATTATATTGTAGTAGATAATTAGGTCTGTACAGCTAGCTTTCCTACAGAGCATAATTGGCTTGAATCAGAGGGTCCATTCTTTAACGGAAGGGAGAGTGATGTCGAAAGTTCGGTATAAGAAACTAAATTATTATTTACAGACAAATGACTCAACAACTGATGAGTACTACAAAGCTTTAGGCAAATTGGAATTATTATTTACTGAAAATAACAAAAAAGTAAATTTTTAGTCACTTATTTCAGAATATTTTACTTAACTGTAATTTTTTAATTATATAAGTACATACAACATACACCAACAAGTTCAAAAAAGTTAAGAATATTTATAGATAACAATAAAAATAAGCGAGTGTGCTGTTCAAGGGACGCGCAGTGTATGCTTGTACGTTTATATACTTAAGAATGTAGTTTGTGATTAAAGGTCATTTTAAATAAACATACATAATATAAAAACCATTTATTCTATTTTGACAAAAAATTATGTAACTCGAAGTCTCCGTAAGTCGAAGTTTCTTTTGTGATAATGGTGATTCGAGTCCATTCG
Organism: Gymnocheta viridis; assembly: GCA_956483585.1. NCBI lineage: Eukaryota > Metazoa > Arthropoda > Insecta > Diptera > Tachinidae > Gymnocheta > Gymnocheta viridis. The sequence goes on along the minus strand of OY101440.1, from coordinate 105,947,210 downwards.
GACTCATCATTTTTTTCTTTTTTTTAACTTGTACACATTTTTTTAAGAAATTAGAATTAAGATTGGATTGCCTTGTAAGATCTCAACATCCTTATTTTAAAAATTTTAAAAATCAATGTTGACTATAGATATGATGAATTTTTAAAAATTTATTCGCAACAAAGTGCCTAGCAGACAAAATCTAAACTTAAGGCCCGTATTCATAAAAAATAATTTGCACTTGAAATGTACTTTAGACAACTTTTATTTAAAATATTTACATTCCATACCAAATAGTTTTTTTTATATTATTTTTTAACACGACTGTAAAATTTCCAAATTTTATAACAGGTCTTGAGGAAATTTAAAGAAGATGTCCCTTAAATCCTTCAAATGAAATAGTTTTTGAAGAAATTGAATTTGATTTGATCGTTTAAGAGCACAAAGGCAGATATTTTATTTTTAATAAATTTTGTACCTGACGATACAAAATTAAAAAAAAAAATTAGTTTTGTTTCAAAGAATTTCAAAAGGTTTTGTTTATTGAGGGTTTTATATAGATTAACTAAAAAACAATCAATAAACAAAACCTATTGAAATTCTTTTATAAAAGACCTGTCTAGATTAATAAATTTAATAATTACTTAAGTTTTGTTTGTTGATGGTTATTCTTGACATGCATGCATTTTCTTATTGCTTATGCCAAATCATCAGTAGACCTTAAACCATATTCTTAAAATGCTTCTCAACAAATAAAATTTTTTGCTATTAAACTAGTAGAATAAATATCCCGAGTAATAAATTTGTAGAATAAATATCTCGAATAATAAATTGGTAGAAGAAATATCTCGACTAACAAATTTACTAAAATTAACAAATTTTCTGTTATTTTTACGAAAATCAATATAAGTTTTTTGCATCTGTAAGGAAAAAGAGTGATTCGAGATATGTCAGAATTTTTAAAATTTTCTGCTGGCAGCAGTACCCGTTGTATCAACGTTAACGAGTGCATGAAAACCTCGCTTTTACGTTTTAAAAAATTATTAATACATACAACCGTAATGGCTTCTCATTAAAATGAAGACAACCTAAAAACTCGCAACAATAAAGAAAGGACTTGAATCTATTTCGTAACAAAAGGCTCAATAAAATATGGCTTACTTAAGCAATTCCAGATTCTGTATTGAGATATTCTTCATCTCCTGGCAAAAAAATGTTGTCCAAACTTTCCCGTTTTTATGTGAGATTTAAATATTAAACGGATAATAATTCTGTGTGAGTAGTATATTAGGAGGGCTCATAATAAAATAATAATATATATTTTAAAAAATTTTTATTAGTATCTCAAATATTTATAAGTTTTAAGACGTGTACTACAATATTCTAATATTTTGTTGTTAGATTTTATGCATGAATAAATTTGTTGGGGAAAAATTTGTGTATGTGGCAATCCTGATAACAAACATAAAACAATATGAACATTTTCAAAGGAACATCCCTTTAAACTTCTGTAAAAAGCTAATAATGTATTTCTTCAAGGTTCTCTTCGCAAATTCCCCTTTAAGAAATATTCGCAAGGCTTTTTTATGATTTATTTTAATAAAAGTTCACTGAGGCGTATGTTTAATAAATATCCATATAATTTGATTTTCCTTAGTTTTGGTGTTTTATATTTTACACAATTTTCTTATGTCTTATTTTTACAACTAGCTATAACATAAATTTTTTAATAGTCCAATTTTCTTTCGTATTTATGTATGTTAGTAGATATCTTTGCGTCTTTTAAGTTATAATTTTTAACTTCTTTTCTTTTTTTTTTGCTTAAAATGAGGCAATCGTTACAGTAATTGCTTCCTTCACTTTATTTTAATTGAATTAAAATTAAATTTTCCGTTTTTTCTGTCTTGAAGAAAGATACAAAAAAAGCTAAGATTTTTTTTAAGGGACGCAAATAAGAAAAATGTTTTTAAAGTTGTTAATGGCAATCAATTAATTAATGTTGCAGAGGATTTTAAAAAGTATTTCTTTAATTCATTAATAAAAACCTATTGCATTTTTTTGGTATTTTGAAAGTAATTAATAAAAATTGTTTATAATTTTTTTTTGCTTTTATAAATTAGGTAATTTAAAAAGATAATTGGGTAAGAAATCCAGAAATTGATTTTTTTTGCAGAAGGAAATAAATACATTTAATGAACAATTTTAAAAATCTTAAAATAATGTTGGAAGTATTTTATTTTATAATGAGGTGCTGCAGAAAAATGATTTAAAAAAATAATTACTGCCATCTACGTACGAGAGAAAATGAAAACTTAAAACAAAAAAATCTAAGACTCATAAGTTGAAAAAAATTTAAACGACTTTTAAAAGGGAAGGTTAGCAATTCGCTTGTATTTTTTTAATTTTCGTTCGCTCAGAAGCCCGATATTTATAAGTCGATTTGCAAAAGACTTATTTGTAAAGACTTAGTGCAAGAGTGGTCCCTTTGTTTCAATTTTTTATTTCGGTTTAAATATCCGCCTTTCTATCTGTCCCTCTGCGTAGGAGTCCGTATTTTTTGAGCAGGTTAATTTAGGACATTTTGTTGTAAGAAGAAACACTACAAAAGCAGGTCTAACATGTAATAACCGATCGATTTCAGACATAATATCTCTATAGAAAACTTACAAGATTGGCTCACACTTAATGATTTATTTATATAAATTTAAATAAATTTTTTAATTTATAAAGCTAAAAGTCCATACAACGCTTCCTATGCGTTAACGCGTTCTTAGCGTTTGTCAAAAAAGTAGAATCAGTATAGCTGTATGCGATAAGTAACACAACACAAAGCGTAAAACTCTTAACGTTCACAACACATGAAGTAAGTTTACGTTCTACTTTTGTACTCGTCGTAACCGGCATGAGAAAATGTGAGTCGTTTTTGATAGCCAAGGTTGGCATATTATATTCTATTTTCTATGTTTTCGGTAAATATGTAAATATGTTTGCATCGTAGATTAGTTTTACCTAGTTTCGTACTAAAGGAAGTTTTTAATTAAAAAAAAAACCTTTCTTAATAAAGTTTAAAAATATTTTAAAGACTAAAATACATTAAAATTAATTTAAAAAAATGTTTCACCAACGAAATTTTGAATTTTAGTTGTCGATTACTTTTACGTACCGAGTCTCATCTCTGTTATGTTTATTAATTTTATAAATTTATTCAATAAAGGCAATGGAGAAGAAGTTAATAAATGTTGTGAAAAATCAATGACTTTTAAGCAATAAAAGCTTTTCGTAGGGCTCAATGACATAAAATATTATGTGCACAAACTCAATAAATTCGTTTAAACTCTCAATTTCACTTTCCATTTTGCAAAAGTTTTTTTGTATTTGATAAAAATATTTACACTACAGCTGATCAAAATTAAAAAATTGGTGCATAAAAAGCGTTGAATTTAACTTGAATTTAGAAAAGCATAGAACGTGAAGAACGTATGAAAATCATAAAATGCGACAACGCACACAACGCGTGTTATGGACTTTCAGCTTAACGGAATAATTATTTTATATGGAAACTTCTTTGTGTGCGGAAAATACTTAACTTTCATACGCATTTGAACTTTTAAGTATTTTAATGCACCAATTAGCAAGTGGTAACATAAATCATTTACTGGAAATTTAAAGGAAGGTTAAATTGTATATAATGGGGATAAGTAATGTTTTGAACTTTGAATTTTAAATAAATGTAATATTAATTTTCTATTTTTCATAACAATTTCATAAAGTGTTTATTTTTTATTCAAGTACAGTAGTAAAATAATTTATTTTTGACTTACTTAAAAAAGGAAACTAACAAAACTAGTTAATAATAAAATATAAAATTAATTCTTCGAACAAAAAACAAGCACACAAAATTGTAAACTTGTAAATTTCTTCAGGGTTGCCAACACGGATGAGTACTTATATATGCCAGAGAACAATAAGCAAAAATTGCAAAAAGTATAATAAAACCGGAAAAAATAAATATGTAAAATATCTTAGCTCGATAATTTTATTTTCTGCTATTAGTCGCCCAGTGGTCGAAATTAGAACGTAATTCAAGAGGCGTATGTTTTCTTTTTTAATTTGTTCCTCCTTATTTATTCTGTTTCGATTGTGCTATTATTATTTTTCATAGTCTGCAAAAAGCATATTGTGCTTGATAAAAATTCAATTAAATCAGGCTTGAGTTAGTAAAAGTAGAAAATACATTATTAAGCTTTAAATTATTTATTTATTTGTTCGCTATCAGAACCTTATGAATATAATTATTTTAAAGTTCAATAAGATTTTTATGAAAAAGTTGCATTAAGGCTATTTTTTTAAGTAAAAGGAAATGTAAGACTAATTATGTAAATATTATTAAATAACGTTGACATGATCATACAAATAGCACAAGCACGCATCATCGATCTAATCAGTTGCAATTGTTATTAAAAATAAAAACAACAATAGCTCAACACCACAAGAGATGCATTCGTGTGAGCATTTGTTAAAATAACAATAAAAATAAAACAACAGTGTTTTTAAATCCTAATAAATAAAGTTTGGGAATAAGAGTCGAAACAGATTTAGAAAAACAGACTTTTCTCTGCTTGATGTTGACTAACAGTTCGAAAAACTTAACACAATTACAGCTCCAGTGGCAACAAATTTTGCATGCGAGTAAAAAATTGGCACTTGCATGCGATTAAATGTCACCCTCCTTTTTGAATATTTAATTCAAATTTGCAGCATTACCGTAAAACTGTAATTAAAGTTTTATCGTGTTAAATGTATAATTAATTGCCTGTTTTTAGAAAATGAAAACAAAATTGTGAGTGACAATTAATATTGAAAACAACAATAAAATACGAAAATTTGTTTTTGTTTTCAATATAAATTCTCACTGTCAATTTTGTTTTCATTTTCCAAAAACAAGCAGTAAGACTTAGTTCTTCAGCTGCACATACAAAACGTAAGTGTGTTTTTAATGAGCATTAATATCTTTAAAATAATAATAATAATAATAAATGTTAACCATTTCCACAAAAATGTGTATATATGATTAACTCGGTAACTCTATTTTGTAAAAAATAAAAAAAGTTAAAATGGAAGCAAAATTGTAAAAATATTCTGAAGTTTATGCTTCGACGACAGTTTGAAAATGAACTTGCACTTGCACGTGTAAACAGAAAAGCTAATTGCAATTCGAACAATTTATTATTGATAATACGTACACAACAATTGCATGCCACTGCTTGCATGTGTAGTTTCAGCGTTATTTTCACAGGTAGAGCATTCCAGCATGTAAAAGTGGCAATTTTCTGATACGTAAAGAGTCCACCAAATCACAACCCAGAATTATTTGGATCATTTTTCGCCAAAAGGAACCTCATTGTTCAGACATATTACATAAACATAGCGTATTGCATTGTGGAAAACGCCTTGAAGTTTACACAGTTCTTTTACTCGTACAAGTACGTTATCTATAAGGATATTCTCAAATTATGAAGATTAATAAAGATATTCCGAACAACAATATTAAGCTGATATTTACTTGTTGAGGTTGAATTAAAGCATAGACCCAATTATTTAACTTTATCAACAAAGTTTTTTCGCATAGCTTCATTGATATAAATAGCAGCTAACTCCAGAAATTCAAGTTTATTCCTAAACACTGGTGAGATAAAAGATTTAATTGGATTTCACATTAGATAATTAAGTTAAGTCCACTTTACAAGTTATGCTAAGTCATCATTCAGTCTATGACACATTTCCTCAAAGAGATCAACACGATCACATGTGTACGACTGCATGTACGTATGTATTTTATGATAATTTACAACATTAAAAATATCATCGATAAAAATGCTAAACTAAAGAGGTCAAGAACGGATCCTTGATATAATTCTCCTTAGGTCAGACATTTTTTCACAAATGAAAACTTTCTGGAAACGTTCCGGCAGGTGATTATTCAAAAGCTCTAACGCATTACTACAAAGTCCACGATAATGTTTAAGTTTAAAATTTAGAAAAGAGTGATCATCTACCTTGTCAAAGGTTTTATAGGATCAAACAGCGCATGAGCGAAAGATTACCAGCTACATAAGCAGATAAAATACCCCTCAATACTTTTAGCGCAGCAATGCAGAGGCGAATATATAAAGGAATTAGTTTTCAAATAATCAATCATCTGTTTACATATGTATATAAAAGAGGCTCAACAGATTGAACTAGAACAGACAAAGTGCTGCTTCGCAGTTGCATTCGGAAAAATTCTCGCGATTTTCCATAATTTTGGTAAAGTTGATTTTAGTAATTCTAATATGATTAAATATGTAAGTACAAGACCCATATAAAAGTAAGTAAATTCCTCTTTATTCCTAATTGCATTGAGGATATTAGTTTCAGAAACACCAAAAAAGGCATAAACACATTTCATACTGGAAACTGGTAGCTGGTTGTTGTCGTACAAGATTACGTACACGATTGTTTTCACGAAAGACTAATTTAATACATCGGGATTTGAAGTAGTGACTCACAAGTACGGGCATGAATATTCGAGCAACTAAATAAATTTTCCTAAATATTTAGGAAAATAATGTTTTGAATAATTGTTTATACATATGTATGTATACGAGTATGTATGTATATTCCAAGCACTTTTTTTACAAAAGTAGTTAAATTTGGTTTTTCGCACCCAAAGATTTTTTTACAAAATGTATAGTTTTTTGTGATTCTTCCCGACTTCTAAAGTCGATCTGATTTCTAACCAAATTTTTAAAATTGTTATCGATTTGCTTTTTGCGACTTAAATTTTGTATTTTTTAGATTTTTTTAATATCAATTGAAACAGTAGTAGTAGTGTGCGATTTGCATGAATTGTTTGTACATGTTTGTGTATCATCGAAAAATACGCATAACTGCAACCCTGTAAACTATTAAAGTACATAAAGTATCACGTTACACGTTGTGTTAATTTTGTTTGTATTAATTAAATAAATTACAAAAACTAAAATTTTTCTTCAGTCAATTGGTTACGAGTTCGGGTTCGTTAAAAATCGTTCGATCTTAAAAAGCACTCCCAGCCGGATACTATTGATTAAATATTTGCTTTTTTCGTACCGACTTATAAAAATGCAGGAGATTATCCATTCGTTTGCATGTTTTGTTCAATATTATGAAAAATTTCATTCATATAACGGATTTTAGGCAGCTTCCATAATAAAAAGTTTGCAGAATAAACAGTGCGAAGGAAAATGAAAAAAAATACAATCATAATGTTAATGATGTTGTTTTGCAGCAGTATTTCACTTTGCTCATACTATACACATTTGAATGGCTACTTCAGTTCTGGATAACAGCTACTGACTAATACTGGGGCATAGAGAAATCTCGTATATGTAAGTCACTCTGGTTGACAATTGGCAATGGAAAAATGAGAAAATGGACATTTCGTGCCAAATTATAAACATTTATATCCGAATATTACAAATAAGTTTCTAAATAAATAGCAACAGTCGCCGTGCTGCAGGGTATTTGTACTAAATACCTCTGCATGTGCAGATGCATTTGAAGTTTGCCAAAAACATCAAAAACTAATATCATAACGAAATTCGTGTTTCGAATGCAGTAATTACATTAATTAGTAACGACACGAACAGAAATACATGCTTCAACATTTTCTTTATCTAAACTTTTTATGAATTTACTTCTATATGGTGCATACAGGAGTAATTATACATGAAGTAAAGCAAAACTATTTAAAACAGTGGTCAGCCAAGGCGGTGGAAAAGTTTTCAGTGAACATGATATTTACTTCTACTGCTGAGAACTGTTTTGAGTTTTATAATAAAACAATGTTTATGGAATGGATGTAAAAAAATATTACAATATATTATGGGAAAAATTTTGAGTATGTCGAATATATATATGGTTTCTAAAAAAATTGCAAAAATTAAGAGAATAGTCTTTTCTTGGGTATTTCCGAAACTCTGGTTCAACAAAAAAGTGATTTTATGCCCGTTCAATAAATCGTTTACTATTCTGTAGAGAAAGTTTTGATGAGTTTCTCATCAAGAATTAACTCCTCCAAAGGACAACTTACATCTATTCATATAAATAATAAAATAATATAGACAAGTAGATGAATCTGTTGGATAATTATTATATTTGCGATCGAGGAATTGTAACACATATAAATGTTTATTTGACGATATCGTGATATGCAACACAATCAGGGCTGATCAACAATATAGTTGCACTAGAACACATGACGGAGCTGAGTACATGTCAATTGAGGGAAATGTTATTTGTTAATGGTTGATAAGGTATTCATAATATCATGGCTGATTTCAAACTATCAAATACCATATAAATACGTATTCTGTTATATATGGTGTTTGACATTTTCCTCAAGATTCGTCTGTTTATGGCAGTGCCAACTGGTTTCTTATTTGATTTGACAGTCAGTTATTTTCTATAATAAAATTTGTATTGTTGTAGGACCGCTACTACATATTTGATCTGCCCTGTACACAATTTTTCCTATATGCAAATGTACATGTTTAACACAAATTGTTATAAAAGAGATAAAACAGAGTTTTTAGAGGATTTCAAAGCTGTTAAAAATATCCTGCTGCACCTTTTATCAAGAGTAAAAAAGTTTATTGAAAAAAGCTTTAGAGGGATATATAAATGACAAAGTTAGTAATAATATTTGTCCTAAGTCAACCACTGTGCACTGCTTCCAACATCACTTGCATAAACTGTAAAAATAGTTTGTATTTATTTATGTAGAGTTCACAATATTATTTAGCACATGACTAGAACATTTTGGTGAAATTTATATTTTTGCACAAAATAAATGCAAATAATAAATACGTGTATACTTTTGCATTTTAGAAGAGTTTTTTTTAAATATTTTTTAAATATGCACGCTACTTTGTACCAAGAGCAGTGCCCTTTTTGCGTTTGCATCTGTATCTTTTTACGAAAAATTTATGTTTCAAATTAAGGCTAAAAGTTAACAAAAAAGCCAAATAACACGTACCACCATAACAATTTATGACAGTAGATATTAGGAAATATCAAGCATAGGAACTACGTATATAAATATTTGTGTAAATATGTATGAAGATATATCCACGTACATTTTTATTTTGGGCATTTGAACAGCAGTTACCAACTAATTGTAGCGGATCATTTAAAATTTTAAAATATATTTCAGCTTCTAAGAGAAGGCATTTTTCCCACGATAACAATATTTTTTAACTCAAATGCTTTATTAAGTGTAATAAAATCTTCTACAGAATTCTACAACTCAATGGAGCGGTGAAGCGTCATCTAACCTCACCTTCACGTGGTGTAACCCGCAAAAGCGAAGGAGCGAATGTTGGCTGGAATAAATCTGTAGCTGATCAAAGGAAATATTCACCTACTTCAAATTCTAAAGACGACGCAAGCTTCTAATTAGCCACTCGTCTTCAATTAAACAAGTGAAAAAACCAACGGTCTAAACTGATAACCATCTTTAGCAACAACAAACAACAGCTGTACTGTAAAAACAACTAATAATACAAATAACTCTCGTATGCTTTTTATAGACATTATTTTTATAAATACAAATTTGAAATCACTTTCAACCGAGCCACCTAAACAGTGGCGGAAACATGGAAACACACATAAACACTGATGATGGAAGTGTAGCGGCTCCCGAATTTCTATTCTGTTTCTATTCTGCCGTCTAAGTAAGTGTAGCGGCTCTCGAAAAACAACGTTGTTTCTGTTCTGCCGTGTAAGTTGAAATTAATTAGTGTTAAAAATTTTCCTTTGTTCCTTTGGAATATTGCCTCATGTCCACTTCTTTCTTACTAACAACGTTACGAACATTAGCCAAAAAATAATAATAACTTTGGATTAAAAACTTCTAACAACCAATTTGTTCGAAAAATAATCACTTTAAATAAAAAACAGCCAATATTTCTGCTGAAGTTTTTACAGTATCATAACAGTTTAGTTTCCAGTGATTAATCCAAAAAGTATGGAGCGTTTTGGTCCAATTAATGAAAAATATACACAGAACCACATAGCGTTCTAATATTACTGATAAGTATTTAGGTCATCTATCGTCCAGTATTTACTGTTTTAAACAATATGGCAACTAATACTGGCCAATTCAATTTATTCATATAATAGAGTGCATGATAAAAGCTTTAGGACAACATATTTTATTTTCAGACGTAGGAAAGCAACTCCAAACTTAAAACATATTTTTATTCTCTCAAAAATTAAGAACAACATACAATAGTAAACGCTGAATGGCCATCATTTCTTTTCCAGATGGAGATAAGTCTAGAAAGCCTTCACACATGAACCTCAAAAGATGAAGATATTGACACCGACTTGTGTCAACAAAAGAAGCTTTGGGAAAAGTTTAAGTTAATCTATTTGCAAAAAACAACGTTCTATATAAAGCAAATACTACAAAACGTTTTCTTCCTTTAAAATAAAAACAATTTACATTTTAAAAATGTGTACTACTTATGCTGCTACCGTCTTAAAGGATAAAGTTTTCTAGTGATAACAACTTTACGTATAAAGTTCCTACTTTGCTTAGTATATTTATTTATGTCTCTATTTTATTGAAAATGACAGTAAGTCATAAAACATTGAGATAAAATTTCAGCCGATGATTCAAAAACATTTTGTTTAATATTTTAAAACACTGAAACACATGGACACATTCGATTTGCCAACTTAAGCAAACATTTTTCAACACATTTATTACACCACCATTAAGAGGACGATCATGTAACAATTGAACATTTTATTAACTGTAAAAAAAGCTATTACATTCGAAAAAGAAAAAAATTTAAATGTAAATGGATGTTTTAAAAAATATATATAAACGCCCAAAACAACAAGAAGAAATAAAATATATTTTCCTTATAATAAGAACACTTATTTGAGGAAAGGACTAAGCTCAGCTAAACTAACTAGTAAATGAAGAAATCTTTAGGTCATTTTATTTAAAGGAAATCAAACTGGATTTAAAACGATTCGCAAAGGCAACAATTCTGAATTTTATTAGTATTACAATTGAAATAATGGAACTAATGATTTTTAAGTAGATTCTGCTAATACTTAGAAAAGGCTTAGGACACTTGGACCCCAAAAAATATGAATAATAAAATGAATCATAAATGATCATGTTAAATTGAAATTACTGAACCCGTGGACTCGACCGGGTAACACACTTTAGAACGTTTGATCTACGATTCTCTCAGTAACAGTTTTAATTGACTGCCTTCAACGAGGTTTGTCAATGTCGATATTAAATACAATAAGAAAATACAACAATTTGTAAGACAACATTCCTTTTAATATGATTTCATCGGTATAAAATCACAAATCAGCTATCACATTAAATCAATCATCGCACATTTAGTCTTTTCACTGTGAACGAGAACATCAGAACTTCACAGCTATAGAAAAACTGCCTTCAAATACATTATGGTAACAAATTAGGTTTTATTGTCTGTCTATTATTTTGTTTTGTTTTGTTTTTCTTTTGTCTCTGTTTTACCAATTTTATGATAATAATGGTGATATAAATATCGCTTTTGATGAACTCTTAGTTTATGTGTTTTGTATTTTGATCATTTATTTGCCAACGCCCTACAAGTCCTTTCAAAATGCACATGAACAACATTTAATTATGTAATTTTAAATTACAGATAATAAAATCAAAATGACACAAATTTAAACAAAAATGTATTCGTTATTAACTTAAAAAAAATCTTTGTAAAAAATGGAAGCAACACAAGTACTTTTCATCTGATATTAAATAATTCACTTCAAACTTAATTGTTCTATATTTATGTTGTTGACTTGCTTATTTATTTACTGATAAATAAATAGTAAATAAAACAATTGTAATTACATTTAATCTCAGATTGCAAAGTTATAAATAGTTTTCGTTATTAATCGTGCACATTATAATATCTGTGCAGCAGAAAAATATTAAATTTTTTACATTTCGGTTTTGTATGTACACATAATTTCTTAAGTTTTTTAATGTTGAAAACATTTTCAGTAAGAGAATATATTTAAAGTTATATTACAGCCATTAATAATTATTCGTAATTAGCTCAACTGTTTAGTTTTAAGTTTATATTTATTGTTAAGCTCCTTGACGACAATAGCACTAAAAAAAGTTAGAGAATAATAAAACGTGGAATAATTAATCATCAGAGATGGGAATTTCGTAATATTATAGTTTGCTTAATGGTACGGTTAAATAGTTGATGTTCCTACTCAGTAGTCTTTACCGTGATACGTGGTAAAATCGAACAAAGCGCACTGATGATAGTGTAGCAACCTCGAATCACTGATCAGTACTGATTTGTTCTGCTACTCTGATAATTAAAAGTCTCCCAACATTACTTTTTTAATAAAAATCATTTGAAACTATAAAGTTAGACTTGAACTTGAGCCAAACAATAAGTTAAGCTAAAACTTAAATCAGGATAGTTTAAAAGAAGTGGTAAATACTGAATGTGGCTCACGGTCAGCTGATTGGGAAAATTGGGAGAAACGTTATTTTTTAAAAAAAGTATTTATACGAGTACTTATTGAAATGAAATTATTGTTATAATATTTACTGCCTTATTTGAAAAATATTCTCTTATTTGTTCGACCTTTTTTTTAAATAATTATAAAAGATTTCTCCAAGCTTTAGGTCAATTTATATAAAAAAGTGAATTATTTATTTTTTTAATTTTTTAAAATAAAAATTAAAAATTTTTAATTTCCTGAAGAAGCCAATCAGCGATATTGGCGAAATATTGATATTTTAAAAAATTAAAAAAATTAAAAAATAAATAATACACATTTTTTATATAAATTGACCTAAAGCTTGGAGAAATCTTTTATAATTACTTGAAAAATATTATTCAGTTTAATATTAGTTTAAGGTGCAATTTTTTAATCCACACTTTACGTTTAACAATCGTTTACGAATTAAGGCTGTTAGCTATTAGAGAAATCGTATTGTACCAATTTTTGTTAGAACCAATAAAATATTAGCAATTTTGGAAAAAACGACCACATAAATAATAATATTAAATATTAAAATTTGTAAACAAAAAATGTAATTATTGTGCCAGCCTTATTAGCCAGATATAAACAAACTTTGACCGACATGGCCATTTTATAATTAATTTTTTCCTCTGCGTGTACAACAGCTTGTTCCACACATCAATATTTGATAACAAATTCAACAAATTTGACTATTTTTTATGATCACATCATTATATAAAAACTCCGCTTATAGTTTGTAATTAACACAAAAATCAATTAAACTACTTTTAGTTTTAAACTAAAAAAAATTCTTGTTGGAACTTTTAATACTTAAGATGTGTAAACGCATTAACTAAAGGCAACAAAAAAAAATTCCCAAATTAAAAAATACTTCTTCTACAATTATTTAAAAGTTCCACCGGAAAAACAAAACTTTCAAGATTATTGGTTTATGGTTGACCAAAATAAAATAAATTACATAAAAAGCACAATTTTTATTACAAACTTTTCTCGAATCACATAAAAATTGCAATAAAAGCGAAAACATATTTCATGAAAAAAAAAGTTATTACATGTATTTAAAAAGAATTTTAATGTAATTTACTTTATGGATTAGTACATAAATCGATAAACAGTTTAAAATTTTAATTGCACAAGTATTTATGTCGCATTTGTTTGGTTGCTAGCATTTATATTTTCCAGCAATAAATAAAGTAATCAAAAATAAATTTAAAGAAAAAAATATAAATAAAACTTTTTATGCATTATAGATTTACATAAAAAGTTATTTTTGCAGAAAACAAAAGTAACAAAAGCTCATCCATTTATAAAAGTGAATTGAATTTATAGATTTCTTCTTAGTTAAGATTTGAATTTATAACACTTTGAGAGATTGCTAGAATCACTCAAACATAAACGACTGCAAAAATTATATTTTTGTAATAGTAGATTTAAGTACGACTTAAAAGTGTTTTTAAGAACAACGTATTTTTATTTTTAAATTCTAATGAGAGACTCCATGACCTGCGAATTTGTATGTAATAAAATTATTCATACAAGGTATAGAGACCTTGGCTGGTAATACAAGAAAAAAATTTAGCCAAAGGATATTTTTGAAAATAAAAATTAAGTCAACTAATCTGCATTGATTTGAATGCAATGTTCGTCGATAATACAACTTTTTAGAAGTTCTTTAAGAAAATATAAAAACATTTTCAATAAAAACAAATACAATTTTGGTTAGCATAAATATGAAACTCTTCATTGCAGAAAGTTTGTTGCTTAAATCAACACTTTTCTTATTGAAATATGCAAATTTACATAAAAACATCGTTATCACAGAAAACCAGATTTGAGATGTTCTGTGAATATCACAACTAATATATATTACTTTGTGTGGCAGCATCCAATTTTAAATTATATCGAATCGAATAAGAATGAGTAGTTAAAATATGATACTTAATTTATATGAGCGTGTCCCTGGCCACTTTTCTAATTTGTTTCCTGAGACACACTCGATGTGAGTTCAAAGTTTCGTAAGATCGATATAGCAGAAATATCTGAAAAAATTATAACTTTGTAGAAGCATTTTAGTGGCCACTTTTTTTACCAGCGAACTGTGTAATCAGGGGAAATTTCTTAAGAAACAGCTGAGTAAAACCAGTTTGAAAATATAAATTTACATTGTATGGGTTGGAACCGCCCAGATTTCTAATGATTGAATGGTATTGTTGCGAAAACTGAAGGTTGCTTGAAGATAAGCTTTTATAATAATCGATTTAGTATAAAAAGCTGTATTAGTGTGGCACTGTTCACTTTTCTGTTTGAAAAATTTTATGTTCGTGGTAACTTAATCTGGGTGCAAAGTTTCAAATATTTCGGAAGTCTCAAAATTACTGTAAATTACTTTAAAAGATTTCATTACATTGTTAGTTAGAAGTGAAAATTATAAGAAATCGTAAGATTACTTAAATTCAGATATTCACCGAGAAATCACAAAAAAAAAAACATTTCCAAGACCCAAAATATTGATTTCGGCTTATCGAAAGGAAAAGAAAAATTCAATAAAACTCCTGATTTATTAATATAATTAAAAATCCTTTACAGCCCGAAAATTCAACACAAATAGCACTGTCACTTAATTTTTATTTTTATTCAATTAGTAAGCAAAGGTAAAATTATATCATGTGTTACTTAATGATTAGGTTCTATATCCTTTATCGTCCTCTTGTAATTATTCAGAAAAATATCAAAACATTTTTTTTAATTTTAATCATTTGAAATTAAAGACTTTTATGGCATGTGGGTATGTAGTATACGATGGAGGCTAAGTTGAATAACATCTAATTTTAACGCATGATATGTTGTTGTATGTATTTTACGATTCTCAACTAAAGATAATGTGAGGCATAACAATTTCCTTCATGATACATTCAAGTTAACATTATTTGTCAAACTGTTTCAACAATAGCATCAGTGCAATATTTCAAAATTAACTCATTAGCTAAACACATTGAGAGGAAAACCAAAGAATCAATTTACAAGAAATTGTAATCCACCAAATGTTATTTCCATTGCAAAGGCTTAAAATCTATTATAATGCTTTTAATTCCTATTTTACATTTTTAATCATAAAAATATACACAAATATAATATTTTGTAATTAAATAGAATATGCAACTCCCCAGAATCGTTAAAATATAAAGTGCTCTGAATAATTTTAAATTTATTTAAATTGCAGATGCCGTAGCATCCATTATTGTGAAGCAATAGCATCATAGTTACAATGCCACAATGTGTGATGTAGAGTTTTAAAATGAAACTAAATGACAATGAATGGACTTTATATTTTATTTTTAATTTTTTTCAATATTGCAAAACATATACGAAAGTTTATTACTTGTGTGTGTATTTTTCATTTAAAATCCCAATAGAATTATGTAGTGATTATGAATTGTTACATTTATATCTATTGTCATGCATGCAAATGCGTAGCTTGACTGTTATATACAAACTAACTACGAGTATGCATGTATTTATATAGTGAGCCCAGAAATGTGTGTGCATTTGCGTAATTGTACGTTGCTTTATATTTATGAATATGTGCATATATGAAAACACACACTAAGAATACAAAAGAACAAATTTATAAAAAAGCCACAGTTCAATTGTTGTGTCAACAATTTCAATTTTTGCTGAATATTATGTCAATGCAATAATAACAATAGCAGAACAACAAAGTAACCATTCATTCTTCCTTTCTACCAATCAACCAACCAAACCATTTATACGTGCAAACATTCAGTCAGACATTTTAACCAACAATACTAAATGAATGTTTTCTAAAGACTATTTTTTATGGTTATTCAAAGTAAATCAATAACTAACATTATATATACATACATACACTCACACAACCACTTACTCACACACACATTTGTGAAAAGTTCAGAAGTAGGAGGAGGAAATGATCATAAAAAGTATGTATGCATTTAGATTGTGCTTGTGTGTAGAATGAATGAAATTACTAAAAAAAACACAGCTTAATGGATGAATGGATTTCTGTAAAATATAAAACGCAAATAGAAAGTAATAAGGACAATTCAGACTATAAATGCCATGTCATTCACAGTGATACACTCTCACTTAAATTTCAAAGCACTCAGCTTGAGAATGAGGCCACACAGTAGTAATTTTTATACTATTTGGTTAGAGGATGGTAGATTATCAGCTTTAATATAAGGCAATTTTCAGCCGGTATTATCGGCAAAATGTTTGTCGAAATCTTAGATGATACGAAATTAAAATGATTTAAGAGTATTAAAAATAAAAAATAATATTTTACTTATTCAGTAAAATATTATAAAATATTAGTTAAACTACGAAATAAAAGCTACTTGTAATTAAAAAATTCCCAGTAAAAAAACTCTTAATTATAATTACGCAAGTGCCCGCACATAATTAGTTTATGCGAAAGTAATATTTAGCTGTTGATATTTTAAAATTCATTTTCAATTGCCACTTACAACTACATTTAGAAGAGTTAAAGTAAGAAACTAAAAGCAACATGATTGATTATTGAGTCTTGTTTAAACTTTCATATTATGCAGGCTTTTTTAAGGAGTGTTTGCGTAAAAGCAATAGCAACAATAAAATGCGCATGGAAACTATCCAATAGCCCTCAATGAACAAATTAATTTTTTTTTTAAATATTGTAAAATAGTATGTTGGGAAATTGCACTACAAATTAAAAATAATTGGAAAATTACTTCCGTTTTTTAATTTCTAATTGCACTTTTCCCAAAATTAAAATTAATATTTAAAAATATTAATAATCGATTATTGATCAATTTTAATTTGTTTTTAATAAAACTATTCATATTTTGCTAAATATGTAAATATTAATTTTGGGAAAAAGTGCGATTAAAAATTTAGAAACTAAAATTTTTGGTGGTTTTTGTTTAATTCAAATTAAGAAATTTTTTTTTGGGAAATCTTTAAATTACTTATGGAGATCATTACGGCTTCTCCAGTCATGTATTTTGAAATTTCACTGGTAACGCAAGGCAGATCGCCCTGAGTCCTAAAATGTTTAAACACCCATTTAATTAAAAGGGAACCGCAACATAATATATAAAAGCGAAATCAAAACTGCAAATTCAAAGCACCAAAAAACATTCAACTTGTTCAACAATATGCGAATTTCATCAAGCGTTTAGCCCACTGTGCAGGCTTTCCACGTTTAAAATGCATTTGTTGCTTTACTGCAAATGTTTTAGCGAAATTGCAATGCAATTCATAACAC
The DNA here is from genome assembly GCA_956483585.1 of Gymnocheta viridis. NCBI lineage: Eukaryota > Metazoa > Arthropoda > Insecta > Diptera > Tachinidae > Gymnocheta > Gymnocheta viridis. Next base: position 105,929,338 of record OY101440.1, on the reverse strand, counting down.
AATTATCTATTCATGTAAGAGTTCTTAGTATAAATTTCAAACAGTATTAAAATATATTCGTCCATTTTAGTTATATCAGAATCGTAATGTTCAGTAATAACAGTTTTGAAATGACATCCAAATAATGTTATTTTTATGTAAAAAATGGTTTTGTTTTTTAATTATAAAATTTGTAACGACATAAAAAATTCGTCGCGTTTTAAGAATGTTAAACTATTTTCGCTTTTTAATGACTTTTCCTTTCATACGTTAATTAAATAACTTGCTACGTTTTCTTAATTAGTTTTTTTTAAATCTTACTAAATATTAGGATCCTTCGAAATTCATTGCAAAATATTATTTATATTTTGCTAAGCAAAAGTTGTCTTAACAATTTTTTATTTAATTGCAGTTTTTCAGACCAAAAGTTGAGATAGTAGAATACACACCTGAAAGTAAACAAATTTATTATAGATGAATATTACGTTAATAAATATGAAAAATATATAAAAAAAGTATTTTTTGCAAATAAAATTTATAAAACCAAAATGATTTTCATAAACAACATTATTGTTGCCTTCTTGAGAAAGCAAAAAAGTGGAATGAGCCCAAAAGTTTTAAAAATTAAGTTGAAACTTAATTATTAATTTCTGATTATTAATTTCTGTAGGACAGTTAAAAATGAAAAGCGTTTGCAAAAGTGCAGAAAAATTACAAAAGAATAAAAGCCAACAACTAAATAGTTTTTAAACTATTAATTCCTACTTCTATTGATTTTAATACTCATTTTATTCAAATAATATATAAATAACACAGCTCAACACGGAAAAAAAATTACGGGGTTTTGAAAGATCACATCGGAAATTTATTTTAGAGGTGGTTAAAGTTTTCGAGCGTTGGCCTGTTCATGCAACATATCGATTCATAAAACTATGTTTTTTTTACATCTGAAGTGCAGGGTAAGTTTAGCAGTTTTGTAGAAAATGGCATGGAAAATATTTTTGTAGAACATATTAAACCTCTAATAGGGTATACAGACGGCAGCGTAAATTTGCATTAAAAACTTACTAATGTGAATTAAAATTTTACCCTGACATATATATTTAATAAAATTTTATGACCAACATTTTCGTAGAATATTTCAACCCCGCCCTTGCCCTTTTTCGGATTTTTTTCACGATTTGTTAAAATAAATCCAAAAAATGCCGTTATGAGGGGTAGCTAGAAGGCTAATATATTTTCCTTAAAATGTTCGTTAAAGTTGCTGACATACCTCAGGTGTGAAGAAAACATAGTTCTATGTACTGATATGCTGCAAGTACAGTCCAAAGCTGGGAAACTTCAATAACTAAAACAACGAAAATAAAATTCCAATGTGATCTTTCAAAACGCCGACACATGTATATATATTTTTTTTGTCTCCTCTACCAGAATCAATCGTCGGAGCCGCTCAATTTTCAAAAAAGTTTGAAACAGTTGTACAGTGTAATTAAACATAATCCATAATATTTTGTTAATTTGTTATTTTTCGAAAGATTTTTCTTAAAAGATTATAAAAAAATTATAGCAAGACCAGACATAACAATGATAAGGAAAAATTCCGCATAATACACATAACTACATTAAACAAAAGAAATTGACTAAATTGTACTGTAGCACACATACATATACAAATATATACATATCTTTATGAGAAAATAACCATACAACAAGAGCCGGCAAACACGCGAAATATTTTGAAGGGCAATGGAATTTTTTCAAAAATTAAGGCATGGAACGAGTTAATTATTCACATATTATTTTTGGCTATTAAAATATTATTATAAATCAAAATCATTATACAAATATGAAAACAATAACCATAACCAGTAACGACTGTTTATTTTCATAATATTATATTACAAATAATTTATTAACATTCCACCATGAAAAAACCACCACATCAAGAGTAGTCATCTTTTTGAAGGCCTACAAATAAGTATTAAATTACCACTGAGGCGGCCTTATCCAGCATCTACATATCTGTCTGTCTGCCATTGTAAGATAACTTTCACTTTAATTTTTTCCTTCAATTTAATTATTTCGCTTATTAAGACCAAAAACAATATCAAGAAGAAATTCAAGGAAAGAGAGTAAAAATGCGCCAATGAAATATCTCATTTGTTGTAAGAAAGTGGCCGTCTGTTTTTTAAGTACAAATTGACCTTCATAAAATCAAAAATCATTTTGACCGAATTAAGTATAATAAATATTAATTGGTTCAACATAAATATTTATTTAATTGAGTTCCATTTAAATTAATGTAAAAATAACACTAACAATGATTAAAATAAAAGATTCACGACTTATGTCAATATAAGAGCATTGCTTGGCAGCGCAGTTAGAACACCATAATAAAATATTTCATAATAAAACAGATTCCCAAATATTATAATTAGAATTTAAAAATTCTTAAATTAAAAATAGTTTAAAATTTTCTAAATGTTAAAATTGTTTTTAACTTTTAAAATATTGACTGTAAGATAATATAATAAGCGACGTTTTTAAAATTAATAAAAAAATCTTCTTGGGGCTTTTTTGTGGTTGCTATGATTTGAAGCAAGATTTCTATTAAAAAATTTATTTTTTTTAGATTTTATTTTAAGGAGGAATTGTAACATGCAGAGAAATTTTAAAAATATCTTACAAAAAACTGTAATAAAAACTTTTTTGCACATAACAATTGACAAACTCTATTAAACCACTCTGGGTATATTTTAAATTGATAGCATTTAAAATAATTGACATTTAGTCTTTGCAGAACTTCTCAATCCTTCTTTAAATATTTTTCCCCCATTACTATTTGCTCAAAGACTTAAATATCTTTGTTTTTCTTATTGTCTTAACAATTGAAAATTACAATTTTTGTTCTCTTTTCTTCACAATGTAAGATTTTTTTTTATTATTTTAATAACAATTGACTTCTTTTGAATTTAGTTTAAGCCGCTTTTATTCTAGTTTTTTTTTCAATTCTTCACGTCTCTTTTTTATTTATTTTACAAGTGCATTAAGACAAAAAGTACAGGTTTTATATGTGTTTGGCATAGTTTTTTTTGTAAAGATCTTAGGTTTTCCTGAAGGTGTTTTCTTAAGAATTGAAAGAAACTAAATAAGAAAGAATGAAAAGTTAAGAAAACCTGACAATCTATATCTCAAGCCAGTTAAAAGTAGTGGTTTATATAAATATATTTCAGATTAACGCCAGATAATGTTAACTTTGATAGCAAATATGCGAGAAGTGATCTGTTTCTAATTGTCTGAAAATTATCGATTTCAGCAGAAAGTAATTCTATATTGAACGAATAATGAATTAAGTTTTTTTTTGAAGCAAAACTGATATATACATGCTGAAAACTTTTTGAATTGGTAAAAACTTTTACTTTCTCGTATCAATCGGAATAGTGTATAGACCAATTGGAATAGTGTGAAGTCACAGTACTTTTCGATTTTTTATCCTAGGCAAACGTTTTTCCAGGGCACCTACATGCTAGTATTCTTTACTATACTTAAATTATTTGGTAATGAATTTCCTAGGAAATTGCTAATATTTAGCTCTTGAATTAATAACGCACTTTTATTTAATGACTACATCAAAGTATCTAAAAACAACACAATTGCAATATATTTTATTCAAGTAACAACATAAACAGGAAAACGCCAAGTTCGTTGCAAACGAATTTGCAAGGTGTTTACGTAATAACGACTTCACTAATAAACTGAGGACACCAAGTAAAGTAACTTCAATCATAAATAGTACCAAACATACCGTTTTTTTCTCTTGTTTGAGAAAACTTGTTTGATAGTTAAAAGTTCGGCTTGGCAAATTTATATTGAACGACTTCCAAGCCACTTAAGTTAACATTGCTACATTCAAAAGAAAATTCAATCCATCTGTACTTAAAGTACGTTAATAACAGTTTTACTTAAATCAAGTAAAGAAAAAATTATTTAAGTACGGACTCAAGTAAGTTCTTAGTTTAATTTAAGACTTTTTCAGTTGATTCAAGATTATTCAAGTGATTAAAGAATTGTGTACTCATATTAAGAAACTCAAGGACTGTTTATCTTAAGTAATCTCGTTTTCGACTTGATTAAAGTACATTTTATTGTTAATTGTATTAAAAAATTTTAGTACGTCTCGTAATCAAAGTAAGTTCAAGTTTCTGAATATAGTACGGCGTTTTTCTTTCCGTGCATCAAAATTATTATAAAATTTAAAAAAATCCACTACATTTACCAAAAAAAAAACTTAAAATTTGTTAGAATTACAAATTTTTCCAGAATCTGAGAGACTGTTAAACAGAGGGGCTTATAAAGAGAACCCATTCTAAAGTTATAAAATGTGGAAAAAAAGTTTTAGATTAACTTAATCGCAAAAAAATACAAGTTTAAAAAATATCAAAGTGTGAAAAATACCGGAACTTGAAAAATATTGAATGATATTTTTAATTTATTCTTTTTTTATTATATTATATATTTGCATATGCATTCGAAAATCTAATTAATTCGTTTGTTCCTTGATAAATCACTTTAAGTCAACTCTTTTCATTTCGGTCCACTCGCTAATTCGTATTTATTTTCACAGTCTTATAATTGGTAATGTAGAGCATTATGATAATCATTCTTATTGAAAAATCTAGTTTATTCGTATTCTTTATTTTAACCTCTTAAAATCGAAATATCGTTATTCGAAAACGTCTGTAATTCGTAAAACAGGGCTGGCCCCTTGAGATTATAAATATCGGGATCCAACTATAATGAAGAAGTAATTGATTATTTCTTCAATGCTAAATTTTGAAATTTTTCTTTATAAATAACAAACCAGTAAATCGGTGAAAAAATCTTTTAAAAAACTACAAAAAAATACAGAAAATCATCGTTGGTGTGATGAGAAACTATTAAAAAAGGAGAGGGGGCTCATGAAGGGATTCTAGCAAATTTTTCCAATTGCAAAAATTGCAATTTTAAGAGTTTTCATGGCAGCACTACTTACAGCACTGATTACCATTATAATTGTTATTACCAAGTTATAAATGACCTACTTTAGTAAAACAACTTTGCTAATCAAATGTTTTAAATGCTCTTAAAAAAAAATTTTCTCAGAAACTTCTGTTTCTCAACGAAAGCTTTTCATTTTAGCAATTATAACTAACAATCATAAGAAGCAGTGCTTGGAACCTGCAAACGCAAATTATCATGGCAACTGAAAGAAATAAAAACTAATAACAAATGTTGTGTTTTAGTTGAAGAGTTTAACTGCAGCCAATGGCACTTATTATATTTAATACAAAATGGTGCCAGAGTGACGAATCCTGATTAATTTTTAATTCTAAACAGCATTGTTCTGTTGGCATTGGTATAGCATTTTTTCTAAGACTACAAAATTGATTAGTATATTTTTATTCAGTTATTTATTTCATTTAAAAAAAATTAAATAAACACGACCGGTTTTATGATAATTAATGAATTGAAAAATATTATTCAAAAAAACAAAAAAATTAACTGGACACTGGTACTGGCAGTAAATATATTCAAAATTTTATTTAAAAAACTCATAAAAATTACAAAGATTTTCAAATCGAAGAAAAGGGATATATATTAATATATTTCAGTTATAGCAATTACTTGCAGAAACTCTTTTCTTGCCGCAAACAGAGGGAACTTTTCTTGATAAATGAATTCCGGATATAATTTGTGCATAAAATATTTTAAACTTTTATTCATTTAAAAGTACACATTACGCTACGACCTAAACTCTTAATACACGGATTAGTTATTGAAAGATTAAAGGTTACAGTACAATCTTTATTAAAAATAATATCAAACCCAACAAAAATATATACACATAATCTTTTTTTGTATTTTTAAGCCAAACGATCGTATAAAAAGTTAAATAGAAAAAAATCCAGCAGCTTCTTTAACAAATGCTAAATGATTTATGGTTCATACTGACAATACGCCACCATTTGTGCTTCACTTACAAGTATTTCAAGTATTGTTACAAAATGTTATTGTGAAATGAATTTGAACACAAAACAAAAATTATGTATGTCTGTCTGTATGTATTTTTTAAAGCAAAATATGCATTTACAGAGAGTTTCAAAATGACTGAAAGGAAACGGAAAACAATAAGACCATGCTGTGCTTTCTCAAACCTAAACAATGAAAAACGGAACTTTTGAAAAACCTAAAGATTAAAGAAAAGCAAAACTCTTAAGCAATAAATTCAATTTAGCTGTAACTAATACATTTAAGACCCTACAAGCCTTATAGGGTATTATTTATGTACATATATATGTATCTATGTATGTATGTTGCAGGTTATATACTTTTGAAAACAACATCTCAAAAAAATTTGTTATGCACATACATTTGTATACATATGTACACATATGTGTGTCTGTATTCTCGTATAAAAATACATACACATTTGTAAATATACAAAATTTTCGTCTGGCTACTAATATAAATATTTTAAAAGAAAATGTCCCTGGTGCTTTTCAAATAAATAAGATTTCTATAAAATTCTTTGAATTAATAAAACAAACAAAAAAGCTATATATATAAAATAAACACGACATGTTTTTTTATTTCATTATTAAATTATTACTCAAACTCGAAAAGAAGAAAAGTTACGAACATTAAATAGAATATAATTTAAACCGCCTAATAAAATATTAAGCAATATTTTATATTTATAAAATTTAGTAAAGAAGATTGAATAATAATGATATAAATGGCAGAAACGAGTAATCTTTTCGTAATTAATTAAACAATTGGAACTTAATTATCCTCGCTTAATTAAAATTTCTTTAGATCAACAACTTTAAAAATTTATTTTAAAAGTGAAAAAAATGCACTGGCTCTAAAATAATGGCTTTATGAGATTATGTACTGCAATGAACTAAAATCACATAAAATCAATCGAACATTTAATGATTTCGTACCTTTTCGTTCTCCAAATTTGAACATACTCGTAGTATGACATTTAAATCTTTTGCAATAGAACCCCGCACTGTACATCTGGATGCATTGTTTTAAGTCAACTTTTTTGCTTCAAATTCTTTTGCAACAATAATGTTGTAAAGCATACATGTAAGCTAAAAAGTACAATACACAAGTAATTTTTTGATTTTATAGAATGTGTAAAACCCTTTTATGCATTCTATAAGTTCAATAAAAATATGTTTTGAATGTTGATATTTAGTAAATTTTTGCCATAAAAGTAACTTTAATGTAAGACACATTTCTTAAACACACAATTAATATTTATTGTAGAAGTAAAATTTTTACGAAATCTCAAAAGTGGTTTTTGAATTTACTGTTCTTCGTCCACTTAGTTTAGTTTTATTCACTTTAATAAAGTTATAACAGCTCTGAAAATTTAAAAGGCATATAATTAAATTAGCATTATTAAATTGTTCCATTTTTTATTTTTGAAATAATTTTTTTTCTATTTATTCCAATCTTCAACAATAAAGCTGGTTTATTATATTGTTCAATTAAATATTCCA